>JAXGGA010004211.1:0-91284 GCA_038373865.1 Uloborus plumipes | reverse complement strand
TTAAAATCTTTAAGCGTAATATTACAATTTCGTTCTAATTAGCTCTGAATATCACCAATTACCGATATTCATTGTTCAGACAATGGAACATATAGAGAGTGTGGAAAGGAATATATAGAGGGTGTGGAAAGATTTTCTGGCGCACTCGCGCGCTGAAGAATGGTTTCTGTAATAAATATATTAACAGCCGTGGCAGGCTACATGTGTAGAAACTAACACATAGAGCAGAATGTCGGCCACCTTGTCTGGAGGTCAGAGACGTCTGACCGTGATGCAGTGGCCCGAGGTTCGAATCCCGGATCGGGCATGGACGTAATTTCTCTCTCTCTCTTGTCATTGTCCTTTCTGTGAGTGAAAGTGTGTTATGAATGGATACCTACCCTATAAACGGGTCCTCATGGCATGTGCGTTGAGCTAAAACGATTTTCCATCTTAACGGTGCTCGTGAAAATGGAAGCCGTACTTATCCTGCCTTAAATCGAGAAGATGAAATCTACTAGGGCACGAATACCCGAGTGGTATTTGAAACAACAGAGCAGAAGGACTACTGTATGAACCCTTCCAGTAACTGAACGCATTGGATTTTTTTTTTCAAACTAAGTTATTAAAAAAAGTTTCTTAGATGAAGATTACCACTGGTAGTAGTAACTTCCTTCTCGAAAAAGTTAACGGCTAGAATGTCAATTTTCAGTATCAAATTTGTCTAGATTTTCCCAAACATGTCAATTGGGAGAATGAATTGGGACACTTAGTGGGCAATTACTTTCGGATAATTCCTTTCTAGAAAGGTAAATGATCAATCAAGTTAGCACGATGTGGTTTGCAGTTGTCTATTTACTAGATATTATGACCAATGTCGTAGAGCAAGAGACTGCAATAGGTGTGAGGATGTCATCCTTACACCTGCAACTTGTCAGAAGGCAGTTTGTAATGATGTGGTGATCGGTGCAAATAGAGATTTTTGCTTAGACCATGGCTACGGCATCGCCAATTCTGACCTTCCGTGCATAAAAGCAATATTACATTTAGTCTCATGCTCCCTCTAGATGAATATACGCTATTATCAGCATGAACAAAATATGGGAATCGTATAGAGAAAAAACATGGCACCATTCAACATGGTTTACAACATTAGACCTATTTTATTGCCCACTCTCTGGTGCTTTACTCCTAACGCAACACAAACTATTTTTGCTGGTCATACACATAGTAGATCGGTAAAGCACCGGACTCGTAACCAGAGGAGCCCTAGCTCGATCCCTAACTCGATGCTCGGTTGAAGTTTAACCATGTATACTAATATTGACTGAGGTAAGCTAAATACTTCTGGGGTTTGCTGGACTATGGATTGACCAGAGCACTCTTTTAGGGCACATCCACCTGGTTAAAAACACAAGCCAGGAGGACGGCTATTAGGTAAGTGAGTGAAGTACACCACACATAAACGGACCTTACTTTATTTCGCACAAGCTTCTTTTTTTCAGTTTTGAAGCCCATATTATGAGACTAGTAGCCGAATAATGTGTTGAAAGTATAAGTGGTATTCATATTTCAAATTCTTCTGAGTCTTCGGTCATTCAGTCTCGAAAATTACGGGTTAAAGTCCTTTTTATTTGTGACATACTCAACAATTTGAAACCTGCATTCGTTGCACTGCTTGCCCCCCAAAGTATGAGGAAAAACAGATAGACTGAACATCTCGACTCCCGTTTCCTTTCCAAATTCAGTTTGACACTGACCTCTTCTTCAACGCTGTATCCTTGGCTTTTCATTTAATTTCTATATGAGTCTAATCATTCGACTGTCATTAGCTAACATTGAATTGCCGCTTTTGATATATCTACAACTGCACTAACTCAAAAGCATACTTCAAAATTTGAAAAGTAAAAAAAAAAAAATCAAGAAAGAAAAAAAAAAAAAAAAAGAAAAAAAAACTTTAAACAGTTCTCTTCTTCCTTTTTCTGCAAAGAACAACAAAATTCTTTGCCCTTTGCCTTAAATTTACAAATTAAAACGTAAACCGACCCTTTAACTTTTTTGAGCAGTGCAAAACCATATGTAAATTAATTTGATTTAAAAAACAGTTAATTTGTTATTACTTAACCCACTATCCCTAATTCTGACTACAATATTACTTAATTAGGAGACTTACGCAGAGGAGCGATGGAAAGACATGCATGTTGAAAATGAGAAAGAACATGATTCGTGCTTCAAGAAGAAGTAAAAGAAATGATACAATATCGAGAAATAAAGATAATAAATTTAATTAACAGCCCTGGTATCAAAGGTAATTATTTAAATATTCTCATTAATGTGAAATTATCCCTACATTCATTAGGGAGAAGGATATAAAAGTTGCAGATGACGTTAATAAATACACAAGATCTCTTTTTCACCAGTCTTTGGATTTAGCTTTATGTAGCACTAAATTTCTTACGAACTGATTTACAGCAACAAGCTTAAAAATTAGTTTGATGTAAGTAAGTCGTATTTCGGTAAGTAAATCATATGTCATGCGTTTTATCTTCTTACTAAAACACAATATACTGATAAAATAATAATGGATAAATTGTTTAACTCATTTATTCTATTTCGAAATATGTTTCAATAAAATTCAATAGTATTAATGTAAATATGGGTTCAGCACAATTTGGTTGAATCAACAGATTCAAATCATTATTAATTGGATAAAAAGCTATCTGATAGTAGTTTTTTTAACTATTGAAAAAAAAAATAATAATAACAACAATGTCGCAATTACTCGAAGCCTTGTATCCAGAGTATTCCAATGTGTTTATGTTTTTTTTTTTCAATCACAAAATACTTTAGGGTACCATAGAAATGTCAACCTCAGCCTAAAAAATAAAAGTACCTTAAAGACTTAACTGTGACCTATCATTTTATTCAACATACTTTCTAGTATATGAACCTAGCGAAAATTTTGAAAAATCCTTTTTGGTGTTTATGTTGGAGCTCTGTAAGTACATGGCTGCAGAAAAGTCTTAGTAAACGCTAAAAACAGTGGTCATTGTTTTCGTGCATAATGTTAGAATTTCAGTAAATTTTTAGAAGAACTGCGTTTCTTATGAAAATTCGGAGTTATATCTCATTGAATTAACAGCTTTTTTCACTAAGTTTATAAGATAAGCATTTTAATTATCTTCATTATTTCACTTTCTTATTTTATGTTACGTTAGTCACAAAAATGCAATGTTTTCTATTTTAAAACTGAACTAAAAATAATTAAATACCATAGCTGTTAATTTTCTTATGCCTGTATCATATCTACTTGAAAATCCTAAAATATTTATTTTAGATATATTTAATAGAAAAATATTAGTGTGACTAACGTAACATTTTAGGTGTGTGACTAACGTAACAGTTTGAATGTTACTATGGTAACAATTAAAAAAAGATTAATGTAGCTTAAAGCTTAGCTATTTTAGTGTTTATTTAAATCTCCAGTTAAGCGTAAATAAATGTATCAAATAAATTTGAAATGTTTGAGGCAAAATAGCTCCTTTGACTGCTTCAGAACGGAAAAGAAGAAGTCGGGCGAATCAGAGCCTCTATAAAAAATTCAGATGAAAGAGAAATGTCAAAAACATTGATGCATTCTATACTAAAAAACATAACTTCGGGTAAGAAGTTAAAAGAGGAAGAAAGAGAAGCCTCAAAATAATTAATAAGTAAGATGGTTTCAAAGAAACAAACTACTATTTCCTCCATATCTGCAGAATCTCCTTTTCTCACAAGGCAAGCACTGGAAAAGGCAACAAAGAAATATAGAAAAAAGCTTTAGCTAACAGTCCCCGAAAGAAAGTTATATCTATCCAAAAGCTGGCATCAGGTATAGCAGTTATTATAGGAAATCCTAAATCCCATAGTCACTCGTTAAGTTTGTCGGATAATACAAAACAATAAGTCCCCTAAATTTACAATAATGTGATAATTTCGCGATTTTTTCCCACAAGAAAGATGTTAAATCTGTAAAGAACTTTGTTGTCAACAAGAGAAAGAAGCTACACAAGGGTTTGCCTATGTATAACTTAGAAGAAATCTATCAACTTTATAAAAAAAATTAATAAGAATGAAGAAACTGGTTTTGAAAAAACTTGCGAGTTAACTCTAGGAAGTTCAAACATTGGGCTCAAAAGATCAAAGATGAGAGAAACAGGTCAAAGATTTGAATGGCCCAAACCTGATAGTATTCAGTTTTCAAGAGCTAAATTTTCTTTGACAGACTCAATTAAGTTAAAAGGGAGCCTACCATTTACCATTTCTTACCCCAGAATAAATAAATAAAAAATACGTAAAATTAAAAAAATAATAATAAATATATAAATAAATAAAAATATGCAACATAATAAGTTTAAATAAAGGAAAAAGTAATGTAATTATCAATAATATTATCCATAATAAATTGTATTTAATTTATTTATAGTTTGTTATTAGATGGTTACGTTAGTCACGTTACGTTAGTCATACTCCATTTTCAGCAAAAGTGACACTTAAGACTAAAAAAATTCAAAATTTAATAAATGTGATATATATTTTTAAAACCTAACATTCCATATTTTTCAAATATATCAGCCGATTTTTAACACTTGCTTAACTTTCAAAAAATTTTTACCTCATTCCATGAACATTATTTTTTAAGGTTGCAAAAAATGTTACGTTAGTCACACTGCTATTTTGGTTGAAAAAATATCTGTTGTCAGAAATTTTATTTTAAATTCTTAGCAGAAATAATACATGTACACCATCTACATTGCAAATCCACCAACACAGCGAAAAATAATTTTTTATCTTTTAAGTTACAGGTAAAATGAGTTATAAAATCAGCTCTGAATGTTACGTTAGTCACGATGGAATGACCCTTTAGTATTATAGTTTCTTAACGAACATGTCTCTATGTCTCGAAGGTAAGGGAATGTGCGGCGAAGTGATAAAATTAAGATAACCATCCTCCTTTAAAATGTATTAACTAGAAATTTGCTTTGGAAATTAGCACACATAAGAAAGAACAATGTATTTTATAACAAAATTTGTATGAAAATGTTTTTCATTATTATTTATTCATTTTTGGCAGTAAAAAGGGAACGTTTTTGGAAAAGAAAGAAAATTTACTTTTTTCATTTGTATAAGTCAAAGTGAAAAAGGTTTTTTCATTTGATTATTATTATATATAAAAAAGGTTTCATTAAATAAATGAATAAATAAGATAATGAAGGAATGAATAAATAATAAAGCAATGAACAAAAAAGCAAATGCATGCAATAGTGAAATAGTCTCAAATATCTCTCGTTAACAAGATTCTGGAATTTCACTAACTCTGTCACTTGTTGGGCCAAGTTTTTGAGATTTTACTGTAATATTTCTTGTTTTTTGTTAGAACATTTTTAAGCATTAACGATAAAACTAGGTCCCTATTGTACTTCAATATATCAGATATAGCTTACTGTTCATTAACTATTCTCCATTAACATCTGATCGGGAAATCATTACAAGCGACTGAGCTTTCCCTAACTTCAGAGGTTAGACAAGCAATGTACCTTTTCTTTTGCTTTATTATCTTCAGTTATAGTCCTTTAGATAAGACTAGTGGATAATAGCCAATTAACACCAAGTCTATGAAAATGAGAAAGTAAAACGTTCGTTTTTTCTTTACATACTATCATGCCTTGGAGTCAATTACTAGAAAATGTAATCGATTACGATTATTATTACGAGCGTAAAAAAATGAAGATTACAATTACGATTACAGTACTCTGCCAAATCGCAATTACGATTACAGCAACACTCAGATTATGCAAAATTGTAATCGATTACGATTATTATTTGCCGGTTACGATTTTGATTACACGATTACAGATTTGAGAGGAATGTCTATTATATGTGTACAGAGGAGGATCCAATAGATTTTGATATAGGGGAGCCAACTTTCAGTGCAAATTATTATTTAAGCGGAATGAAAACGAAGCATGTATAATTTGAACCTTCTTTAAAATATCATACAATATTGCACAGCAAGTAATATTGTTTATTATATTCTATGAAATTAACCATTTATTTATTTTGGTCAGATTACACGATTACATGGCTAAATTACGATTATTTAAAGAAAGATTACGATTACGATTACACAAGAAATGCTTGATTAAAATTACGATTACACGATTACCAGTGTCATATTTCTAAATTATAATTATAATTAGGGATGCACCGATAAGCAAATTGGCCGATTACCGATTACCGATTAATCGGTCGTTGATAATCGGCCGATTAATCGGCTGAGCCGATTAATGATAAGGATAGTTGTTTTTAATATTACCAATTTTACCATCACTGTTTTTTCTCTCTTATACAATTCCGAGTTTAGAAATAGTATATAATTTATTTCCGAAAGAAATTTTTTTCCCATTTTCCTAATTTTCACAAAATAATTTCGATATTTTATCAAACTTCTTAGAACTAATTTTTATATTATTGTCAGTAATATTACATTAACACATTGTTAGTTATGTTAATTGGACATAAAATTAAAAAAAAAGGGGAGTGGCAGTCTGCGGTGAGCACTCCATTTTAGGAGCAATTTTAATATAAATTTTTCAATAATTAGTAGCAATTTAATTCAAGACTTTTATTCTTCGTGCAAATTAGAGGTTATCTAAAAGCACTGTACTAAATAGAAAACTGTCGCCATATGAAAAATGTTGCAACATTGTCTATGTATATGTATTCAAAGTAGAAGAATTAATTTATTAAAAACTTTATATCAACTGTGAGGATTATTATTACTGTTAATAAAGTTATTTATCTTAGTTTCTTAGTGAAGGTATACTTTGAAGAATAGTATTTACAAAATATTTTTTGGCCGATTAATCGGCCCGATTTTACCGATTATTAAGAATCGGCAATGTGGCCGTTTATGGCCGATTAATCGGTGCATCCCTAATTATAATTACAAAAAATATATATATAATCCATTACGCGGATTACGATTACGTAATCGGCGACTACTCCAAGCCTGCATACTAGTATGATCTTACTTTGATTTTATAATCAGTATGAAGAAATAATAAAGTATCTAATTTTAAGTCTAATATTTGTTAGGTTCACTTAAGAACATTCCAGATGCTGAAGAGTGGAGAAAACAAGAAAAAAGGAAAGGATTGATGAAAACCATTGGAAGGAGAAAAGAAGGAACTATAGCTGCTCGCTCCAACCCACCGTCCTTAAACGCCCATTAATGATATCAAATTCTTATAAACAGAGTGTTATAAAGCCGCAATTATGCATTATGTTGATATTTCGACCTTTTGTACACCTTGCATATTGTTAGATTTTGAGTTTTATAAAAAAAAAATACTAAAAGGATTATTATTACAAGTCATAAGAAAAGAAACAAACAATGCTGAAAGTTGGGAAAAAGCAAGCAAAAAAGCTAGAAAAAGATGTATCAAGAACATTCATTAAAATACATGCATAAAAGAGAATATTTTTACAAATAATTTGCCAAAAAAAGATAGTTCGTAATTTGTATGTTTTTTCTGTGCAAAATACATAAATAAGCAAACTGCGAAATAAAGAAAGAAGGTACTTATTCGTCAGGCGGGCCGCAGGCGAAAAATCAAAAATCACCAATGTCGCCAAGCAAAGCGAAGGGAATAAAAAATCGGTCAGCGGACCAGAAGTACTCTCAACGGTAAACAAATAAGAATGTAAGAAATTTGGCGGAATTCTACATCATTTAGCGATACATTATTTGGCACTTTTTTGCTTACGCCCAGCTAACGGAAAAGTACCAGAAAGAACATGTTCATTAAAAGGAATATCAATTTCACGCTAAATTTATTCTTTAATAAATAGTAGAATCTGAAAAATCTGAGGCATCAAATACCGTATTATTCTTATATCAGTTAAAAAGCAATATACTATCCTATTTATCTTACGTTGATTCTCGTTATAATAGTATTCAAAAAATTTAATAGCTTAAGGAAGCTACCACTGTCAGTTTAACGCATATTTATTTGTAGCTTTTTTCTGAAATTTCGAGCCCCCAAGTCGCTTATCCAAAATATTTTTTATTGGTAATTTGTATTTGAAATTCTAATTAATAACGCTGTGAACAAAATATTACGTCACGTAACAAATTTCACAGAAATTACCAGAAAAAACGCTAAAAAAATTGTGGTTCAATAGTTTCAAAATTCATTTTAAATCAGTGCGTCATGATAAGGTAAGGAGTGAAGTTTTATTACTTTAAATATTAAGAGCAAAAAAGAAAACTGATTTATTTTTGAATTAGATCAAGACTCAATTTAAAAAATGCTGTAATTTTCTACAGTTCAAATTAAGCTTACCCTTAGAAATTTGCTTTATCTCTTCTTACATACTTGAATTTTGGTGTAATGCTTACTTTTGAATTCGCAAAAATTAAAATCGTATCAGGCTCAAAAATTGAGAAAAGTAATTAAAATTTTATTCATAAAAATAAAGATTAACCAAATTAACTAACGACAACGTATGAATAACATTGAAATATTAAAGATAATAATTTGAAAATAAAGAGCCATCTATTATCAGACACTTGCAGCAATATGAATATCGATTATATTACATTGTTAGTGGCCTACATTATGTATTTTATATATTATTTTCTCAGTCGGATGGACATTTTTTAGGGATTCTTCAAGAAAATAGCCTTTTTTTCATACAAAAGTCAGTTAAACTTTAGTACTGTATCAATACAAATAAGTAAAAGGCATAAGTTTAGAAAAATATGAATAAAAAAAAATAATTTTTTAAGTTTTCTAACTTATGTTTATTGTAAAACTCCAGCTTTCACATTGATCGTTTACGTTATAGTTTGAACTTTAATAAAGTGTTATATCTTTAAAACGAAATGTAACAATATTGCACCAGTCCAAGTTCGTACGCAAAAGTAAAATATATCCTTTCCTCAAGCCGAATTCACTTTATGCAAATTTGCAGTTCACTAACTTGTTTTTGAGAAATCCTTTAAATGTATTGCATTTTCCAATATGATTTATTTGAACTACACATTTCCAGGAGGGTTATAATAAAAACTGTTTGTAATAAAGTCTTGAAATTCAAGAAGTGTCGTAAAGTTGTACAGATTAAATGGGTAAAAACCAACGCCTCCTAAATACTAAATGCCCAGCACATTTGCTTTGCTACGGTCATCGTTGGTTCCACTTTAAGTGTCACCTTGCTGCAATCCGATAATGCCGTTGTTATTTTTTGATGGGTTAATTTTTAAATGTAAATTCAGAAATAAACCAATCGTTAATTTCTTAAAGAACTCCGGTAGATGGCAGTGCTTAGTGAACCAAGGGCAATTTGCAGCTATTGGCGATGGATCCAAACAATGTTCGAATTAAATTTTTTGATTGGTTGATTTTCAAATTTAAATTTAGAAATGAACCAATAGTTAATTTCTCTTTCTCAAAGAACTCCGGTAGATGGCAGTGTATCGTGAACCAAGGACGAAATTTTGCTCTGTGCCAAAAACCAGAAAGTTGCAAGCATTTAGGAGGTTATTCGCAAAAATGCAATCACAACCAACCTGCCGTCGCATGCATTTTATCTTGCTACAAAGCCGTAGCTTTATACTCGCAGTCAATGGCTCAAAAATCTTCTGATTTTCATAAGTTTGATAATTGTCTTTAGATACTAAAAGGTCATTTTTTTTCTTGCAATACTCTGGTGGTTAAGAGAGAGACAAACTCAGTACATATATTTTAGGTTTGATTACTTCATTAGTGCGGATAAGGAATAATATATTGATGAGATTAATATATTTAGGCAAAAGTGTAATATATATATTACATTTTACATAAACATAATGCCTATTACAAGATGCTTAAAATAGCAGATTTTCTCAAGAACGGCTCACCTTACAACTTTACGACTTTTCACTAACTGATGAACAGTTTTAGGTTTAATATAACTGTCTTGAAAACTTTTATTTCTAATTTGAAATATAAGGTTTATTTAGCACTTTTTTTTCTTCCTTTGTTGGTCCATAATGAGTTGCATTATTGTTGCCCGTGCATTAAGTATTAATTTTTACGATGCATAAAATGCAAGTTTCCTTACATGAAGTGTACGGAATTAGTGAGAACATTTAAATATTGAAGAGAATGTTTATTACTAAGTATCTTTGCTGAAATTATGAAAAATACTGAATGCTCAAATATGTGGTATTTTTATAAAATGTGATTCCAAACTTGATTACAATGCTACAGAGTTGAAATGCAATTTGAATCAAGATTCTCACCAAAAATCGATAGAAGTGATGAAAATATTGTTAACATGCCGTTTGTAAAACCCTCTACATTAAAATATTTAATACACTTCAGTCATATCAATAAACTATTTATTACTCACGTAATGAAATATTTATCATATTAAAACGAACAGTTGTGTATATATATATATATATATATATATATATATATATATATATATATATATATATATATATATATATATATATATATATATATATATATATATAACCTATGACGTGGTATACGGATAACGAAAAAAAAAACTTTTTCAAAACACGAGGACTGTTAATATAATTTTATATACGGAAATTAAGTAGCTGAGTTAGACTAAACCAATTTATTTGTATGAGCCCACAGGAAGAAAGTGATAGTGCTTTCAATAAGGCCCCTCCCTCATACACCGAATATGACATCATGCATTCTTTATGACATATATCTCCCCCCTTCCTCGAAAATTATGGAGAATGGAAATGCAATTCTTTGGACATTTTTTACATAATTTAAGCAATACCTTTGATTGTGCAGAGTTTATTCATGTTTAATAAAACACGATCTGTGTATATAAGCTATGATTCTACCATTTGTAAAGGGAACAGCGTGATGTATTCTTTCTCTACTTCGTTTTCTTAATTTTACACTTGTACCAGTGTGTGCAAATTTACGTGCGATGTGCTAATTGTTTAATTTTAAGTTAATTTACTCATTTTGTTCTAAATTTTTTTAAAAAGTAAGTTAAAATCTGCGCAAAATCAGCCAAAATTTGCTTCAGCTTTATGCAAGCTACTACTTATTTCTAAACTTCATATAGTTCCTATGAATTTCTTTTTTTTAATTATTTTTTTTTAATTCATCTCACAAAAAAAATTACAAACGAAGCACAATTTCTTTCAAAAATAAACTGCTATATTTTCTTCAACTCTATATTTAAAAATTTAACTTAAATAAAGTCATAATGCAATTTGACACTTTCACCCATTTAAGAATTATTTTAAGTTTTTTATTTTAGTTTTTTAAACTATCAAGTGATCATAATATATATATATATATATATTTTAATCAATTAACATTCAACTCTGTGGCTGTATAAACCTGTATGTACATATATATAATATTTTTTTAAGAATGTAATAAAATATATTCTGAAACGTGTCTGTGTTGTCTGTTAAAATTTTATACTGAATCACGAGGGTAGCTGGACTAATCTGTCTGTCAAAAAATAAATAAGAAAAAACTTTATGCAAAAATTTAATAGAACATTAATGTGAAAATAACTTAGTTACTCACTGTCAGACCATGCTAAAATAAAAATGGAAAACATACATAAAACTTAAGCACGTCATCAGGGGGAAGACCAGATCAATGGTTCGCAAGGCCCTTTCTATCTGACAGGAGGGAAGATCCCAAAAACGTGTCACTTTCCCAAAGAGCCTTGAATGAAATGTAGCAAGAACAAGTAAAATAACATTTAAACAAAATAAAACAAAGTTACAAATCAAAGACCAAAACTAGATTACCGCCAACTACACCGCTTGATCGACTATTCTATCCAGAGACTACAGTTTTATCCTTATTATGGACTCATTTTTCTGGACTAGGATGTGACCGAAATGGAAGTAGGTATCATCTTATAAAACCTAAGTCTGTTAAAGAACTGGTAGCTGATGTAAAATTAGCACACCAACAAGAAGTCACAACAATGGTACGGTACAGCTCATAAATTTAGGGCGGATCTTAGATATTAAGCAGTAGGTTACCACCCCTAAGCCAGGGCTAAGGCAGACATACGTGCAATACACCGCCAGCTCATTAATTAAATCCAGAGACTGTAGTTTGATCCTTTTTATGGACTTATTGATCTGAAAAAGGAAGTACCGTTTTTTTTTTTTTTTTGAAGTATTTTTTGGCACTCTTAGCTCAGTTACCTAATATTCAAGAATAATAAATCCATAATAAAGACAAAACTGCAGTCTCCAGGAATAAAAGGACTGGAGCTGTATTGCATGTAGTCTTCTATAATTCTTATAGCTTAGAAACAAAAATGGCGACTGTAAAGGGTAATATGCAGGGTCTGTTATGATTAGTCAAAACAAATTCCCCAATGACTTTGCAACAGAAATCCTCTTTTACCCTAAATATCCAAGCAGTGAAATGCATCATACATCTTTGTGGTCAAACATTTAGTTACACGATCATCGGTAATTTTCATTTGGCCAACCACGGCAAACACATCACTTTCACAATTTACGTTTCTTAGCCCAATTGATTAGCAAGTACTTCAGGCAATTAGTACCAGAAACACGTTAACAGTTTTTCTTTCTTTTTCAAGCCAACTACATTTCACCTCACTTGTTAGCATTTTTGTGATTAATGTTTATAGTGGTAAAACGTGAGTACTTAAATGCTGCAAGCATGTATGTATTTTTAGGTATTAAAAAAAAAATAGGCAACTACTTACTACGTTTTTAATCTCGAAAGTCAAGTACTTTAAACGAAATAATCACTTAAGGCATTTTTAGAAATTTCGATTTGTAAGAAGTTACTGAACATCGTATAATTTTCATAAATTATTTTCAACAACTGTTTTCTAAACTTGTGAAAATGATATATATCTACCAATTAAGCATAATTCCATTTGATTAGAATAGAATACAAAAAAGGTAATTACCAACACAAGGACGTAGTTTCCCGAAATTAAGTACTTCAATTTTGAATCGGCTTTGCACTTTTATTTAAATGTGATCTAGGAAAAGAAGACTATTGAGTAGTTTAGAGGAGCGTTGAGTGTTATTTAGAACGATGTCTTTATTTTCTGTACTTGGAACAAAATAATATCTTGAACTTTTTTTGTTCAAATAAATTTCATAGTGTACCGTAAAATGGGGTGAATCGGATCACTTTTCAGCATTGATTGTAAAAAGAGTAGTTAAAAGAATTTTTTGAATTGACTTTTTAGGTAAAAACTTAGGTCTTGCTTTGCTTTTGATGTTCCAAGCAGAGACAAAACATTTTGAATAGTTGTTAACTATATATCGCACATCCAGAATGAAAGGGGCCCATCTCAAAATAGCTTGTTTTGGGAAAAATTGATTTGAAAATTTTAACTTTTTAAAATCCTTGCCCTGACTCTAATAACTATTACAATTAGCCAAACTGTCATTGCTTGGTTAATTAAAGGTTCTGCTAGGTGATTTTGGTGTGCGTTTCCCGGCCAATTTTAAATAAGTGGGTAATTAATGAGAAGTGCCCCTTTCATTCTCCATTTTCGTGGAGAAGGAAAGGGGCACATCTCAAAATAGCTATTCTTACGGGCATCGGCTAGTACACTATTTAAATTTTTTGAAGCAGTTGTCGGACTTTAACTTACCTATTGCTAATTAATTTGAGAATGATATTAAATCAAATTTTAATTCCTAACGATTTGACGCTAGGTTACATAATACTATTCTTGTTCTAAAAAAAGGAACCCTTCATAAATTACTTGTACACAAACAATTTATACTTAATAACAAACAAATAAAATGAGTGTCATTAAAAAAAATCAAAATGACGGATTTATTAATTCGTTTTAAAAAGTACTAACCATAATTTGCACCAAAGAAGCTCGGCGAGCTCTGATTATCAAAGATATGCCCCTTTCAAACTCAATTCTCCCTTCACAATCGGCAGAATCGACAGAATGATAAGGGCATAAGTTGCTTTTTAGCTGCGACTGTTAACTCTAGAAAAAAAAAAATGTGTCAGTTTCTTATGTAAGGTGCACTAAGGTATGCTTTATAAAAATATTTCCAAAAAATACAATTTTTGAGATGTGCCCCTTTCATTCTGGATGTGCGATATGTAGGAATTTAGAGGTGTTCCGAATCACCCCGCTGATAAGGGTCAATCGGAACACATGTATTTTTTCCATTTTTTTTTTTTTTTTTTTTTTCAAGTAAACCTGTAATAAGTCTCACAAATATGATTAGTATTGATGGGTAAAAATAAGAACAGATAGTTACTGTCAAAATAAAAGTTTATTTTTGTCAAAATTCAAAACAATTTTTTACCCATGAAAAATTAAAACTAATTTTAAGAAATGCTTTTGAATTGAAATACTAAGGTTTAACATAAATTAAAGTCACTCATGTCGTCCACAAATATGTTCTTGTCCTTAAAACTAGCAGCTGTGACTTGGCTTAAGTTTTTCATAACATCTTCTGGGATGAACGCTGCCTTTTCTTTAGTTTCTTGACATCTCTGGGCTTCGGAGATCGTCCCTGTAAGATTTTCCCACTTATTAAACGTGCTGGACTTTTGCTACATAGCGTCCATATGACGTTCCCCCATGTATTTTAAGTAAAAAGAAGTCTTCAAATATGTTTAAATCTGCAACTTTCTGTCATTCTAAGATCTAGTTGCTCACTAGAAGGGTAAACAATAATAAATCCTTGTCCTTGTCTTGACTAGAAGAATTGGGATTAGAATCTTATTTTTTTAAACAGTTTCCTTTAAATAAAGTTAAATTATTACAACAGAACAAAGTGTTCCGACTCACCCCGTAAATCCTTATCCTATGACATTATGGAGAATTTTTCATTTTTATGACACAATTAAAATATGTTGTCTCTTCTAATGTAGTACTCTGTTGTTCAGATATATGCATTATTAAAACGTACTATTTTTAGATTTGAAACATAAAGGGGCCTGTACTTACACGCAAAGTTTTGCAGACTATGAAAACTTGATGTGTTAGCGTCCCTTTTGCAACCTTCCGCAGAAGCCATTAGTGTTGACAGAATGACATTTACATAAGACTGTTATGAAGAATTCATTTGTATGATCAGGAAGTTTTGTTCCGAATTACACAGCTGTTCTTATACACCCCATTTTTAGGACCAAGGGTTTTGAAGCACTAACACAGGGTCCGGGAACTCTCACAAAGGGTCCGAGAATGCTTTCAGGAGTCCTAGTAACAATGGTCGAATTACTATCTCGACTTTTTCTATCCTCATTCACTTCTGAATATTCATATTCATCTCAACTAACAAATAAAAAAATACAGAATCAACACGTGGAATAAAATTTTGATCTATCAAGCTATCATCATCGGAAACATCTGTTTCATCTTCGCTGTCTGTATTATTCACCAGATACTCAGCTGTCAAAAAGTTTACGTCTATACACCATTCTAAGAAAATAAATGGCAAGTTTAGAATAAATTTTGAAAACAAAATAAATAAAAATATCATTTTGTATTTTTCTAATTATGTGTATCATGTTATTTAATTATTATGTAAAATGTTAGTATTTCGTTCCATACTTCCATTACAATAGTGTTTTCATATTTTAAAAATTAATTACAACATAATTAGCATTTTATACTTGTAATGTGAAGAAAAATAAATCTACATCAATTTAAATGTAGAGCTAAGATATAACGTACTAACATACTATTGTTTCCTTGTTTTCCAAAATGATTCATGAAGTATGACAATAATTTAATAAAAACACAGAAAAATAGTACATCTTCCTTGATCAATGTTCTAAAAAGCTCTAAATTATGGGTAGAAATTACCTGTTGCTGCAGATGTACAACAAACCTAAAATTGCCTATTTCTTTTGAATTTTGGAAATTTTCTAGAAAAAAATTTATTTTATATAAAGAACTTGAACTGGAACTTGAACATGGAATACCTATTGCTGGACTTTCCCAAACTTTTTAATTTCGCTAAATTTGAAGTTAATTTCAGTATTAACCACGTGCGACTGCTTAAGTGAAAAATTCAACTTTGATGTGAAAAAATTCGCTAGTTTCGCCTTCTGTTGAGAATTTTATGAATAACTTAGGTTAACTGCAATGTTGCAAGACAATGTTGCTACAATCAATGAAATCGCCTTCGAAACTTCACTGTGAAAATGGTGTTAAGGTTTTCGGTACGTTGCAGATATGCAACACAGGGATACAAAGGGTTAAGGAGAATGCAAGTAGTTTCAACTCTGTCTTTTTTTCCGCTGTGCACTATCTTGTTAAGAAGGAAATAATGTATAATATTTCTTGCTAATAATAATCTTTTAGGATAAGAGTTTTATTGAAAATAGCGCTGTTTTATTTTTTAATAGTGTTTTAAATTTTAAAATAAACTATTAGAGAAATGACGTTAGATGTAATAGAATAAGAAGGAGAATTTCTATTAATATCTAAAGTGAGTAGTTACTCATCTTATTTTTCATTTTCCTAAAAATAATTCCTATTTTTTCTTAAATTGCATTATAACAATGCATTGTCAAAGCTACGAGAAGTCTTAATTACGATTATGTTACCAATGCTTACGGACTGATTGGCAGACCTTTGTTTTATTGAAAAAGCCCCAATTTTTTGACTCAATGATACTGATGTTGCTGTACGATGCATTATATTTCTTTGGTGTAGGCAAAAGGTTTGTCATCTTCGCTCTCAAGTACTGCCCTACGTTCCGTTTCTGCGTTCTGAACCCATAAGTTTCATATTCTACGGACGGTCGGTTGACCTAGTCTGATGGGAGCAACAATACTATTTTACTAAGAGCCACAATCACAGTAGGCTACAACTGTGCCTTGCTCAAAAACAGTAACGTACTACAAAGCGATGTACACCTTGTTACAATTTTTTAACAGAAAACATTTCTTAAAATGCAATTTGAGTATGAGAAATCTGATGTACCATGTATTAATTAAAACTTGTTATTGTTGATGCCAATGTGTTTAGGAGGATCGCGATTGTCTCCGACGCCCTCAGTGACTAAAATTTAACAGGACAAAACAAATTATGTTACGTGTATGCTTCAAAAAGGTTCTATTCACTTGCATATAGCAGCGTCATCTTTCTGTAATGCAAATTTCTCACATATAGCACGTCGCAAACTTTCTATAACAATTTCCATTGGTCAGTAATACAATACACATAACTACAGAAATCCAACACATAAAAAACACTGAACACAGAAAAAATAGAAAGTTTTCTAACACTGATCACCGTAATTGCAATTTGTTCTAATGTTATAATTTACGAATGGCTTCTCAAAACAGGCTGTTTTTTTGGGGGGAGGGAGGGGAGCAACTTATTACTATTTTTAGTAAACTATTCCTACACACGATTTCTCAATATGTTATGTATAAATATTGTTGTACGATTAACACCCAAAAATATGCGCATCAGAAGCTTAACTATATTGAAATTTGTTTCTTTTAATATGCAGAGGTAAAATATATTCCTTTTAAAGAATTCTAGTGTAGATGTGCAGTAAATATTCGCGTCTTTTAATTAGAGTAACAGTATATTTTACTTTTCATGTGTTACCGTACTTAATTCAAGTTATTCAATACGTTACAACGCATTTTTTTGACAGTTAGATAAAACTCTGGCACTGTCAAGGGAAATCATTAATATGAATAATAAATTTCAATTTTTTTCTGGTCTCGGATAAGATCAGAGCATTACTACGAATTAATCTTAATAGTTCCTTCCTTTCATAATGATATTACCTTGTTGCACGGTTATGTTATTGAAAAACTTAGCACCATCAATTTGATATCACTGTGCACGCAATAGAACAGTTACAGCAATTCATTACTAAGATGTTTCGCAGGAAAATTATTTCAAATGTCTTGAATAGTCGCAACGTTGGAAGAGGCACGAAATCTTGCAATTTTAACCTCAAGTAATCAAGTTAAGAAGAAGATGAAAAAAAAAAAAAAAAACTATTTGATGGCATTTCTCAAAAAAATTTTCAAGAAGTGAAATTTTATTCCTCTGTGATGGTAATATTTGTGCATGATGCAGAATCGCTCCACAACATTTTTTTTTCATTCAGTTTAACTTTGCTTTACATGCAATGGAACGAGTAATGTCTACATTTCCCTTTGGTATTTGGTAACGATCAGGAATCTGAGTTTGAAAAATTCATGCGCACAATTACCCTATGCTGTATTTGAAAATTACAGGAATAACAAATTACACTAGTTAAGATATAATTTATTTAATTAAGTCGCATTTCAATGCTCTTACAAAAAACCTGTTGCATGAAATTAGCTATCCTTTTTTCTAAATTTCATAAGCAGGCCCGTTTTTTCGATTTTTTCCCGGAGGGGGGGGGGGGGCAAGGGGTGCAAACGCAATGCAATTTCATCGGAAAACAACAAAAACCGCGCCCACTTAAAACTAAATACTTTGATTTCTCAAAGTCATAGGGGACAATTGACATCCTCCCCCCCTGACCTTTCAAATGACGAGCCTGTTGAAAGAAGAATATTCATAGTCGCTCGCAAGGAAATGCAAATATCAGAAATATAACGCTTCATATGAAGGTTGAAATAATAAATATACGCAGGCATATAGTATGTTCATCACAAGAATAAATAGTGAGGATTATTAAAAAGTTGGTGATTTGTTCATTTTTTAAGCAAAAGTCTTATTATAGTATTTATCAACCCAGTCATAAAAAAAGTTATCTAAAACTATTCATGATACTTCAGGTTTTCGCATAAGCATTCACGACAATATTTTAAGCTTTTAGGAACTATATAATATTTTTTCTTTGCAGTTTGCCAACTCATATAAGAGATATCCTCCTTTTGCTAACTATCAATACACGAAAGATTGGAGAGTTCTTTCTGCCCCGTCGATAAAGTATTTAAAATGTGCAGTGACACAAACGTAGCACGTTTAGTTCTCAAAGTGTTAAAATACAGCAATTTGTAAATGGTGTAACTCCATGTAGAATTGAATTCATCGAATCACCTGTTACAATCATGATGATATAATTCCGAAAGCTCCAAAGTTGCTTGCTGTTTGTGTGGGTCCTAGCAAGCCCCAAAATGTCCCGAAATTTCATCTTCGTGAAATTCTACTGCAAATCAAGAACATACTACAAAACCGAAAACGAAAAACAAACCTATTTCTTAACATCAGTATTTAAGTATACGTAAATGAACTCCTTAAATTACTGTGAAAAAGCGAACCAACTGATACTGTCTATTACGAACTGATCTTTGAAAGCAACTGTGAAAAAAACTCTTAATATTACTTATCGAGAAGACAAGTAATGTGTTTATTTTCTACTTCAATGAAATTTTTAATGCTATTACTCCGTTAACAAAATACATCTAATTGCCTGATTTATTCACGAGAAAAAGGTTCCAAAAAAGGACACAATTGAAAGTTAGATGTAAAGTCTCATGCTACATCTATGTGTTCATTGCACGTTTTTAAAATTTAATTTTTACCATTTAGAACTGTCTGAAACAATAAAACTTATTTTTTTCATACGTTATGATTCGTAAAGAAATCTTAGCATAGAGCGGTTTGTAGCCAAAAATGCCGCAGCCAATTTACATATTTTTGAGTATAATTAGGTACCATTAAATTGCATTATGTAAAGTGGAAACAAATTTAGACAAAAAAAGTAAATTTTAAATAAATGTAAAAAGATATTACTCACTTGGCCAGCTTTACTTTCCATCCGTTAATCATCCAAAGCAAAGATTAAATCCTGCAGTTGCAGTCCAAAGTAAATAATTTTCGTCTATAGATCTGCAGCAAAGTTGTTTCCATACACTGAAAATCATGTCTTGCAGTTGGGGATCATTGGAACTTGAGTTTTTGTCGAGCTCAGCAATGCTGTCTGTCACGCACCAAAAAAAAAAAAAAAAATCCTGCAGCTGAGGCTCAAGGTTACTGTAATTTTCATCTAACTCAGTAGCTATGTTGTCTGCCACGCATAAAAAGTAGGGTCACCTGGGGTAATTCCTGGTCAAAAAGCATTAACATCCAATTATCACAAAATCTATCTAAGTTAGAGTTACAAATTTTGGTATGGAGGAAGCACATTGGGATGTCCATTGAATAAAATATTCATGCTATTTACAATACATAATGAACTTGAGTAATTGTCGTTAATTAGTGACCAGGAATTACCCCAGAGATGGGGTAATTCCTGGCCACTTACGGGGCAATTATTGGTCACTCAAATGATTGATGAAAATGCATACATTTTGTAAGCACATTATTAATACAAGTTATTAAACTAATTAGATAAAGAATTTATTTATATATATAGCTAATTAAACACTGTATTTAGTTTTTTTAAGGAAGAATGCAATTGTTTTCAACATCATAGCTTTACTTAATAAAACTTAGCCAAAATACTTTTTATACACTTTGTATGCAATAGCTACAGCTTTTATATCTGTTGTGAATGAATCTTCACCTACCAAATAAATAGGTCCATAAAAAATATGGTGCACATGCACCATACACACTGAGCACATGCTTCTGTCTGTTATGAACAGGTTAAGGTGAACAGTTAAGTGAATAGTACAATGCAGTTACAATTAAGCATTTTTCTTAGTATAATTAAGAATAATTATTAAAACTTATAAAATAATTGGATGAAATTTAACAAAGAAAAATTCAGTATATTGTATACTTATCATTAACAGATAAGAATGTTACATTGCGGTTACAGTTAACTTTGCAGTTAAGGCTCACAGAGTTACATATAGTTTAAATCAATAACATATGTCAATAATAGGTGAAATAATAATCCATAAATATTAAAAAAAGGACTGACCAGGAATTACCCCACTGACCAAGAATTACCCCAGTAGCCAGGGGAATTATTTGGAGCCTTCCTGCAAATTATTCAAAACAATAATGGTAAATCCAAAACTATTTTTCAGTAACTGACATGGTAAATAATTCAACCAAAAAAACGAAAAATAAAAATATTCAGAAGTTTGAGTTTGATCACGATCTTTGTACAAATGTATCAAAACTAAGGCCAATCTTGTTTTACGAAATTTAACAAGCGATTTTAAAAAGATTTTTTTTTTTCAAATTAAATACACAGTCAACTCATAATTAAGTAATGAATTGCAATGAAGATAGTTCAGAGTACCTCTGTGATTTTTTTCATTTTGCTGAAGGATTATTAAGACATAAAAAGGACTGTGACCAGGAATTACCCCAGAAACTTGCTGACCAGGAATTGCCCCGGGTGACCCTAAATCCTGCAGCTGAAACTCGAAGTAAATGTAATTTTTGTCTAAATCAACAGCAATGTTGACTTCACACACCAAAAAAATTATCTTGCAGTTGAAGCTCAAGGTAACTTGATTTTTTGTCAAATTCAGTAGCTATGTCGCCACGCATCAAAATTAAATCATGCAGCTGAAGCTCAAAGTAAATGCACTTTCCGTCTAAGTCAGTAGCAATGTTAGCGTCACACATCAAAAATCATTTCCTAAATCTGGAGCTCAAGGTTACTGTAATTTTTGTTTCAGTAGCTATGTTGACTATTGCGCTCAAAAAAAAAAAAAAAAACAAGTCCTGCAAATGTAACTCAAGGTAACACGAATTTATCTAAGTAGCTATGCTTGCTATCACACATCAAAAAGCAAAAATTTAAACAGAAAATTCAGGTAAGCTCCTCCAAAAGCCCTTATCTTATCCTTGGAAAGTTGTTATCTTATGGACATTATTTTATATTTTTCCCAAATGATGTTACTTAATATTAGTTGTTAAAATCACTTTGAAACTAATCAAATGAAGTTTAATCAGTGCAAAAAAAAAAATATTGAAATATCTGCAGGACAGTCCTCGTAAATGTAACTACCAGGGAACAGAATGAATTCTTGGAAAAGTTAAATATCTAAGAAAGTGAAGTTGTCGAAAATTGAATTAAAATTTTTATATAGCACTCGCCTAGCGTCTTTAATTTCAGGAACACACATTCAAAAGTGGAACAAGAAGTTCTTGCTAGAACGATATAATCCCATGTGCTAACATCGGAATTCCTGCATGTCATAAGTATTATATTAATTATATTAAATTACAAATGTCTTTCCTAGCCGAAAGTTTTCAAGCTGAAAGGTATGTTCGAATTAGACTGTTCACTCAAAGTTTTTTTTTTTTTTTTTTTTGGGGGGGGTTGGGTCAAGTTGTTTGAACTGTTAAAAATGTAGCGAAAAATTGTTCAAGTTAAATGCGGATATGAGGTGTCCTCGCCGAGATGTTTCGAGCAAAAAAGTTTGTTGAAATTGGACTGTTCATTTAAAAGTTATTTAAGGGGGGGGGGTGGAGAGACCGACAGAAACATATTTTCCCTATCTCAAAACCCTACTTTCCAACTTTTAACTGCTCGAAACTTTTCAATAGATTGTTGGCTTTTTATTTTTTGACTTAGCTATATTTTTACTGTGCATTAAGCCGCTTTTGATGCTTATTTCGTCATATTTTTCTTTTACTGGAAAGTAGACAAAAAACGAACAATGCTTTAGAAGAAATCAATTAAAAGTTTTGTTTAGTGATGCACAGATAAACATAATGCTTCTGTTTGGCATTTTAACAATTCTTATTCTGCTTGAATTTCACTCAGTCTACGAGAAGTTTTATCTCTTCTTCCGGAGCTTTAAAGGGAGTTTCATTACGCATGACGACTTCTAAAACTGTTCGAGGCACGAAGATTACTAACTCTCTTCTTTGTTTAAAGTTAAACTACTTAAGCTGTTCTGAGTTCTTTCAATGTTTAAAACTTGTATCTATTACCCGGTTTTACGTAATCCAATTATATCCGCTGCATACATTTTGTAAAACCGTTGATTTCTTTTTAAGTTCAATGCGGATAGCTCTTGTGCATTTAGTGACACAATAAACTGACTAAAAAGCTAAAAAAAACGCATTGTTTATGTTTTTTTTTTCTTTTTTTCGTATGAAAAAGCATTACGGTAGAATAACACTACTAATCAGTCTATCTTGCGTAAAATAATTGTTAGACGAGCAAGTAACGTAAGCACGAGATTTTTCGGGAAAACAAAAAAAAGGCTTGGGCTTTAATTGGCTAATTTCAACTCCAAACCCTACGGCAACCATAAATAAGATCCCTCATGAAATTCACTCCACCTTATTCACGATCTGATTAGTTGCATAGCCCCACAATCACCCTCTTAATCCTTAAAAATTTTAACTGTTATACTACATTCACAGTTTTAAACTGCTGGGCAATTCCATGGTGTCGGACGTAAAAAACGAAGAAATATTTTTTAGTTTTAGTTCCATTTATCAAATATAAACTGAATAGAAATGATTAAGTTGGTATTCAAAATACTCGCTACATCATAATGAATAAAAAATCATGTTAGTTTTTTAAAATAGATCTCTTAAATAGAAATTAAGAAGATTTAAAGAGTTGGTGTCGGACGTAAACGCACAAATAGTAATATTGGAGATTCACTTAAAATTTACTGAAACTCTGCGAATTGGCTTACCTTTTAATTTCAAAAACAGCTAAGATCGATAGTATACTTATGATTAAAGCATATTTTACAGTTTTTTAATGATATTGTTTTGAATAAAATGAACTTGGAACTACTTTTACCTTGGTGTCGGACGTAAATTTGCGGTGTCGGACGTAAACTCTTCGAATTGGACCTAAACCGTTGTTCTTAAATGCAATGATTACAGTTTTAAATAAGAAAATTAGCTTAAATTTTATTCCTAGGTCACACATATTATTTTTTAACATTTAAAAGGGTTCATCAAATTTAAACTGCCCCCTTTTTGCTGTTGGGATCGGAGGACGAATACGTTTATAATGTCCCGTAATTTGTAAAATATTTTGTCCTCAGTTCTTGGCCATTTAAAATAACCTTTTGAACTATGCATAACTGATACTACAATGTAATTTTTTTGGTGATACACCCAAGACAAAGCATGGCATCATGCGTTACTACAACCCAGTCATTGATGTTTACTGTATCAAGATCTGCAGATTCTTCGATCCTGGAATTAAAACAGCTTTAAAGTGATGATGCAAATGCTTTGTATCTATGTGTATATCTTTTGCTGGAATATACTTTATGCGCATATTTGGATTTAAAAGTGCTGAAACTTGAGAAAATTGCTCCGCCTTTGTCACCGTCATTTTTCCTGCTTTAACGCGGTGCCAAACGGTTTTTTCACAGTGCCTCCTATGGCATCAACCACCATCAACCAGCAAATATGAATATTAATCAGTACACTGATAAAAAATGTAAGCATCCACTTGTACAAATACAACTACGAAATCCATGTATTCTGACTCTTTGCGAAACAGTATACAGGTTGTGTTGTGATGATCTAGCCTTTAAAACTTTAGATGAATACTTAAAAGTTGGGTTGCTGTTCTTTTCAAAGCAATATGTATATGCACTTTTTATTAATTCAAGAGTTCCCAGAACAACTCAGATGCATTGTAAGTGTCTTAATATAAATGTCTCATGAGGAGAAAAAAAACTTTTAAAGCATTATTCTGAAGCAAAATTTACTATTTAATAAGTAAATTTAAAGTATATGTATGCACAGTAAAGTCAAAATTATCATTTTTTTTAATCATGCTTCACTTTAACTTTGTAATTTAAGGCAAAATATGGAGAATCACAGTTGTAAACAAGTGTTATATAAGGAATGTAACAGTGTCGGACGTAAACGGTGTCGGACGTAAAAAAATTCTTTACGTCCGACACCTAGATTTTAATTAAAAATATTTACTTGTCACAAAATGTTAATAGGTTACATCAATGAGACCAAAGATCTTACTTTGCATACGAAGTTAGATGTATGTAGCTTTAAAATTATTGGCCCAGCATAATTAATCGTACATTTTGGTGTCGGACGTAAAACACTTAATGTGCCCCATGAGAATTCTGTCACAAATCAAAATGAATTATATTCTCACACATTTTTGCAACATCACCTGTTGTACATTGAATATGTAAATAGTTATTCGTCTTAATTCATAATTTTAGTATGTATATTTTGGAAAAAACAGAGCTTCTTTGAGAGTCGTCAAATGTAGTTTGAAAACGCTCTGGATGTTGACCTTAGTTTGACCTCTTGTAACTTAGTTAAAACTTAAGTTATCAAAATTTAGACATGAATTTCAAAATATACAACTCTTTACCTTTAAAATGATATCTTGTTTGTTTAGAAATATTAATTTTGAAAATTTGACCATCTGGTTGACCTTATCGTGGAATTGCCCTGCTTCACTTTATTATAATTGCTTTACTGTGTACGTACAGTACGTACTTTGTATCTCATTGATCATTAATGCTGTGCATTTAAAGTAATGTACATTATTATGTTATGCAATACTGAGGACCGTGTACCTGATCAGTAAAGCACTAAAATCATTTCTGGAGTACTCCGGGTGCGATGTTGCCCGATCTATGACCATCCGGTTGACAATCGGTGACTGGCGCACGTTAAATATGTCGCGGTCTCAAAATCGTCCAAATTCTCTTTCCAAACCAAAGCATGTTGGGGGAGATGAACAGGAAGTTGTTCCTCTTCTTTATCGAAATTGTGATAGAAGGTACCTTTATCTAGCGAACCTGTCAGTGCTAAATCTGTCATTCACTTTAGTAGTGCTGTGTAAAACGAAAGCCGTACCTTTCTTCCTTATTGTCGACAAGGACTCGGATATCCGAGTAATATAAGCAACAGTAATAATAGTTTTTTAAATTAATTTTAATAATGCACTATTTATTCACTGCGTTATGAGAGATATAATTGTGAGTATTTATAGCATGGTTAAAAATCTTTGATACAATTTAAGGGGTTTTCAAAAAAGTATCAATGTTCTAAAAAAATCGTATATATAGTTACCCAATTTCACAATGCAGATTTGTGACTTACGGAATGGGTCAATTAAGCACACCCCTTGCACAAGTTAGGACTCAATTGTGATTCATATGTGTTATTGGTACATTAGCATTAAAATTAAATAATTATAAAAACATCTATGCTTCTTTTAATTTTCAGCTATACGGAATGTTGTAAATAGTTGCATTTTCAGAAAGTAAAAACTTAAGTTTACAAATATGAGGTATATTTTTTCAAATTAACGTTTAATTAATTTTTGTCGTTGTTGTCAAAAGTTCTTCTCAAGGCAAAGGGCAATGACACCCCTTGACAAAGTTATTTGCTCAATAAAATAACTAACACAACTAACGAGAGTGGGAAATCAAAAATAACGTATGTATTTTTAATAGATTCTTCTTACGATCGAAGTATCGGTTAATATCAAAGCAGCGCTATTTTACTATAAAATGAAAGAAAAGCTACCTACTTAAAAATAATCTTTCCAGTTAATTGAAAAAATACTGCTTTCAAAATCATAAAGCATACGTTCTGAAACCCAAAGAATAACATTCAAAAATACATTAATGTGTGTAATTGGTATCAGTTGCCTTATTGAAAGACATTTTTTTGTAAATATAAATCATCTTTTTCTTTTCTATGAGTGTCTTATACTTCCGATTTATAAATGTAATTTTTATATTTATTGTGAGATAGCCACACAAGACTAACGTTTTCTATTATTAAATCATTTTCTGCTTAAAGTATAATGTTAATAAAATTATGAGATAGGCACGTTCATAAAGTAAGAGTCGTTTGGTCACAGAAAAAAATATACTCATTAATAACAAATTTTAGTGCCGTATTTAGTTACGTACTATCTTACGTTACTTCTCTATATAATCGCCGTTCTTTTCTGGGCATTTTTCGTACCACGGCACCATCTTTACTAACCCCTCTGCATAGAATCTTGCTGCCTGAGAATTGAACCAGTTGACAACGGCGTTTTGAGTCCCTCTTCTGTTTCGAAACGTTGTCCGACGAGCCGCTATTTAACATGAAACAGGCGCTGTTTAACATGTTAAACGCTGTTTAACAACGCTAGATGCATGGTCGAAACTATACGGTGGGTTGTCAAAAAGCTCCCAACGAAAATCTTGAAATTTCTTCTTGGTTTTGGCAGCAGTGTTATTTTTTTATTATTATTTTTTTTATATACTGAAGCCATCAGCTTCGACATGCATGAGGACTGCGTACTATGTGCCTTGCCTCCTGACAAACACAGGACAGATTTACGGCACAGACAGGATGAAGTAACATCCATGGGATAGGCGGAATTCGAACCCGCGACCACTTGCTTACGAGGAGAGTACTCTACCTGTAGGCCCACGTGGCCCCAGCAGTGTTATTTACGCCCGTTATCATGGAGGAGGATAATGCCAGATGACAGTTTCCCGGGGCTTTTTTCCGGATCGCACGTCTTAATTTGTACATGAATCACAAAACGCACTTCACAGTTAGATGGATCAACGATTTTCGGGGACAATGTTCTTCACAATCACGGACAACAATACGACTTCAGAATCAAAACAAATGACGCTGTAGCCTCGCAATGAGTCAGTTAATAGCCCAGCAGTAGTAAAACTGTGCTCTGAAGCGCCATATTTGAATAAGAGCAAACGAATGGGGGGGGTGGGCCTAGAGGTAGAGTAATCTCCTCGCAGGCACGTGGTCGCGGGTTCGAATCCCGCCTTGCCCATGGATGTCATTTCATCCTCTCTGTGCCGTAAATCTGTCCTGTGTTTGTCAGGAGGCAAGGCACATAGTAAGCAGTCCTCATGTATGTTGAAGCTGATGGCTTCAGAAAAAAAAATCAGCAAACAGCCCTTACTTTACGAACGCGCCTCATATTTGAAAAAGGAAAATTTATTCATAAAATATAGTTTATTTGTTTGCACTGTTACGGAAAAAAAAATTATATTCATGAATTAAAACGCGTGTGAACATCCTATTCACCTTAATATATAAAAATTACGTGTCCCTGTGTTTGTGGCCAATGAACTCCTCAGCTACTGAACCGATTTTAACCAAATTTTACACGCAGTTTCAGTTTGGTCCAACTTAAATGATAGGATAGTTTTTTTCTCAATTTAGGACCGCAATATATTTTTATTGCAAATTATGTATTTAGCTACCAGTTTTTCTGTGTTCTTGGCTAAGCCTTTTTACTAAGCCTTTTTTGACACCTTCATGGCTGAGCGACATAAAGCACACGTTCTGGCAGTTTCTGGAGCGCAGTAAACAAGTAATAATCTTTCTTATAATATATAAAAATGACGTGTCCCTGTGTTTGTGTCCAATGTATTTCTCAGCTACTGAACCGATTTTAACCAAATTTTGCACGCAGTTTCAGTTTGGTCCAACTTAAATGATCGGATAGTTTTTATCTCAATTTAGGACCGCAATATATTTTTT
Source organism: Uloborus plumipes (assembly GCA_038373865.1). Classification (NCBI taxonomy): domain Eukaryota; kingdom Metazoa; phylum Arthropoda; class Arachnida; order Araneae; family Uloboridae; genus Uloborus; species Uloborus plumipes. Next base: position 62,856 of record JAXGGA010004211.1, on the reverse strand, counting down.
ATTGCAAATTATCTATTTAGCTACCAGCTTTTCTGTATTCTTGGCTAAAATTCTTTAAACGTACCCGGAATTCCACCACATAATCTGCGGTAAAAAGTTGGTTCACCCATACTGCCGTGCTAAGCGCAAAAGTCGTATCTGCAGACGACTTCAAAATGAGAAATTGCCGTTTAAAGTTTTGCGTCTCAATGTATTTGATTCAGATGAAATTTTTTCAAATATTTTTAAAAAACACTTCAGATGGACAACTAACCATAATACGTCGTATTTAGATGAAATATGTGCCTATTAACCACCTGGTGATCTTAACTCAATTTTGACAAAAAGTGCAGATACCACTTTTGTGCTTAGCACGGCAGCATAGTTCTTCTGCTTAATTTAAATCCACCGAGATTATGCAATGGTATACGTTTAGTTATCAAAAAAATCACCGGTAACATCATTGAGGCAATCACTTTGACTGGCAAGTTTAAAGATGAAGTAGTTTTGTTGCCACGTATCCAAATGACACCGTCAGAATCTTCAATACCCTTCAAAAGGCTGCAGTTTCCCATTCGTTTAGCTTTCGCCATGTCCGTTAATAAGTCCCAAGGACAAACAATGTCAATTTGCGGTTTAGATTTAGAAAATCCATGTTTTTCCCATGGGCAACTATATGTCGCTTGCTCCCGTGTGGGAAAACCGTCCAATCTATTTTTGTTTACAAGAGACATATTAACAAAGAATATTGTGCACCGATTAGTGTTGAGATAAACTGAAATTAAAAATGCTTATTATTCAAAAAATAATAAATAATATTGGTTAATTATCTACCATACCTACATTATTAAAAAATAAAATGTTACATTAAAAAATAAAATGTTACAATAGCAATTAGCAAATTTTTAATTAACTCAATTGTTACAAGCTTGAATGTAATATTTCTAAGTACTAAAATGCTACATTTTTTGTTGATTTTTTGTTTCTAGCAAACTTAGGAAATTTTTGTTCGATTGTTTTCATATTTTGACCTCAAATTCATATTTATATAAAGTTGATCTCTATAACGGTAATCAAGTTTTTCGTTTCTATTGAAACATTATAGTTAAATCCATACCTTAGCCACAGCAACGCGTGGCCGGGTCAGCTAGTACATTATATAATATGACAGTATAAAAAGTATTGTGAATGTTGTTATTAACTTTTGTTTTACCAATAAACGTATTCAGTAATAAAGTAATTTTAAACCACATGGTTCCTTTCTTAAATCAAAATATCATTTTAATTTTCCAGTAGATACATGAGGGATTTATGAACATTTTTGTGGCTATTACATAGTATGTTTATCAATTTAACTAATTAATTAAAATAAAAATGTAAAACAACACTTTCCAATACTCTTTAAGTTTTTGACTACACCAAGATAAGTTATAAATTTTTCCGTTTCTTTAATTAATTAAAGTGATACTATAAAAAAATTAGAGTACTTTTTAATAATCAAAGAATATTAAATATTTGAAAATAAATTGAAATAACTTTCACAAATATGAGCCATACTACTATTTGTTTTCTTGAAGAATATGTATTTATCATAAAATTTAAGCAATTAGTGTGTCTCTCTTGCTATATATTGCCAAAATTTTGCACAACAGGCCAGCTTGTCTAGTGGTCAGAAATCTCTAACTGCGGACGGGCAGGTTCCGATTTTGAATCGCGGCTCGGGCATGTATCAACTTTTTCTTTCTTCTGTCTTTGTTGTTTCTTAGTGAGAAGGCGTTGCTTTGAATGGTTGCCTACTCCATACCTGCTGCTTATGACATGTGTGTCTGATCTAAATTGGAATTTTAACTTAATTGTGCTCTGTAAAGTAACAGAAGCTGAAACCTATCTGTCTTAAATCGGGTAACATTGACTACTCGGGCTCAAATAACGTTGCTTTTAGCTATTGTTCTAAGAAATAACTAACCAACATTTCAAATTTAATATAGAATTGAACTGATTTCTACATTACTGATCAAGGATTTTTTCAAAAAATTTGGGAAATGTATTTTGAGTGATTTCATATTTTTTCCTCCCTTCTTGATTTTTAGCAAATGACTCACCCCTCCCCACTATTAGGAAATTAGACAAAAATATACATTTTGTTACATTTATATCGTTTTAAAGCTAGATTCAAATAAACGTTTAACTGCATATTTGCGAACACCAAAACTATTAAAATTATGTCATGAAAAGCTCCCACATTGAAATGCCTCAAAACTAATTTTTCTACATCCTACTTAGCTTCTTACTGATGTAATAAATCATTGTACAGAGGCGTATACTATCACTTAAAAAATAGGAAAACCGGTGTTTGAATCTAGAACTAACTTATGTTAGTATAAGTAAACTCCAAAAGAAGTAGTTACAATAAAAGGGGATAAAGATTTTGTGGTTTGATTAAAATTATACGGTTGATAAATGAACGTAATTATGATGCAACGCAGTTGAATTTATTCCTGTAAATTATTTTTGTCACGCTGTCGAAAGCTTAAATATTTATCTTAAAATGTGGATCTGCTCTAAGAGTTAAATTACTTTTTCAACTTGGAACTCTTTCTGGTTTTCTAAGATCTGGTTCCTCATTAAAAAATGTAGACGGTAATAAATGCGTGTCCTTGTTTTAACGAGAAGTATTAGGGTTGGAATCTTTTAATTTTTTAAACAGTGTCCTTTTTTTCTCTTTTTTGCACTTGTGTTTATGCAACCCGTAAATCATTTTTCCATAACATCATGAATGATTATTCCTTTTTATGATACAATTTTATTCTTTCTAATGTAGCAATCTATTGTTCATATATACGCATGACTAAGAAATGCTCTTTTTAGGTTTAAAATATAAAAAGGTCTGTATATACATACAAAGTTCGGCATGCGATCTAAAATTGATGCGTTTTAGCATTCCACATGCAACCTTGCTCATAACACAGCAGTGTTGCCAGAGTGACAAACGTTTTTCTTCGTCAAATGATAATATTACCTTTCTAAGAAAATGGACAATTAAAACCACTAGACCATTTGCATAACCATGAGTTTTCTTTCCGATTCTCCCCATTATCCGGATAAATCCCATTTTATGGTACATGCAACATGAGCAAGAGCTATCTTAATTGTTACTGACATTTGGGCTACTAAATAGTACTTACAATATCTCGAATGGTAAATGCCATAAAAGTGTTTGAGCTGTATTAGAGCATTATGCTGCACAACTCCACCACACTTGGAATGTTTGGATCCACATACATTCTCCTGAGATAAATTACTCAGGCACTTCCTTAGCTTTACAATATTTCGTTCAAAATAAAACATACGATTAATAAGCTACCAAATGTAAGAGTTCAAAAAGCAACCCAAGTATTAGCACTTGACTGTATTCGATCAGAAGAAACGCCAATTTTGCTTGATCACCTGCGTTAGGTGCTGCCAAATTTTGCCATGATAAGATAAAATATTGTAAAAATACAAAGACATTCAATAAAAAGGTAGCAATAGTGTGCAAGGACACAAACGAAATATTTTGCAAGTTAAAGAAGCAAGCCCGTCATTTCAATTTTTTCCATGGGGAGGGGGGGGGAGCAAAGGGTGCAAACACAATGCAATTTCATTGGAAAATAGCAAAAATCGTGCCCACTTATAAGTAAAAACATTGATTTTTCAAAGGCGGGTATGGAAATTGACGCCCCCCCCCCCCGACCCTATAAATGACGGGCCTAAGAAGAACCATCGTTTGATTGAAATTGGGATACGAATAACCGTTCTGCAACATATTCTGAATATTCCGCATTAGAATTCCTTTTATCTTCGAAATAGCGGAAAACAATTTTAAATTCAAATGCCTTTTTAACATGACTTTAGCACAGCAATAGTAAATTGCAACAGTAATACTTTACAACACAACATATTACTTCGATTTTAGCGAATTCCCCATAGTTTATTCCATTTCACAGGAGACATTATCATATAATTCCCCATCAAAAAAGACGATGCCTTACTCCAAATACGTGTTAGCCCGTATTAGCGGATTGGATATATTCACTCCAATAATGCGGAATACCATTTCCCAGGTCATTATCTTTTCCAAGTAGTGAGCCAGAAAATGCATTTTCTGGGATAAAAGCCTTCCTGATATTTCCGGTTCGTGCGTACAATTTCATGTCTCACCTCTGGCATCTAATCCAAGCGTTATCTGATTATCACTTATTTGGATAGACATAGGAAAAGGAAGATAAATATTTGTTCTTCAAGATTGGAAAGGAGCCTCGTTTGTGAAGTTCGCACTTTAGTTCCGAGCGAACATTTTGTGCAAATACGCCGGCTCCAATTTCATTATCTTAGATGTGAGCGTGTTTTATGAAGAATGGATTGCTGGGGAAATATTTACATACTAACGTATTATTAACAAAATAATGGAGGATTCATTAAAACATTTTCCAGCAAACATTGAAGCGAAACATAATTATTTAAAAAAATATATTATTTAGAGATAATGATGAATGTTCCTTTGAATGAGATACATAGAACACAAATGAGAAGAAAAAACTGAGTAAGGGAAAAATGGAACTTAACATGAACCAAGAAATACGTCAATAATTAAGTTAATATCATTTTATTTTTGCTAATTAATTACTACAGCAAAACTAAATTAGGTACTGGTCAGATTAAAAGGATAAAAGAAATCACTACTTCTGCAAAATAAATAGTAAAGATTATGAGCTCTAAGCATTGTTTCTGAATTCAATTTTAAAAAGAAATATTTTTTATTAAAAATAAAACGAGTTTTAATGATTCTGATCATCAAAGTATCGACAGGACTAATTTTTGTGATTACTTTTATGAACACTCGAAGTCTACAAGTTGTTTTCTAAACTTTTATTTTATTGTTCAGACGATATGAAATAATAAATTTATTTTTTTTTAAAATATTTTAGTAAAAAAATCGAAAAAACAAAACGATTGCTATAAAAGAGTGTCTAACGAATGAAAGCATCGAGTTGTATTTTTATTGAGAAAGTTTTTCCATGCTTACTTAAGTTCTCTATATTCTGCTTAAGTTATTAGTAAAATATTTAATCATAAAATAAGTGACTTTTATATAATATCACGTAATTTACTCTTAACGTTAAATTATATTTATAATAGTAAATATGAAATTAATTACTAAGCATATTTATTTTGATTAAAATTTATTCTTCCTTCTTTGGGTAACTGTAGAACATTTTATCAAGTAATAATATATTTTTTATAATAGAATGGAATTGAAGGAGCACGTGGATAAAGGTGATATGTGACATTTGAATTTTGCCGATTTATATAAATTCAAACCAGTGTGTGTTCAATTGTGCTAATTCACAAACACAATTAAAGGAGCAAGGGAATAAAGTTGATATGTAACAATTTTTTAATTTCCAGAAAAACCTTAAAAAAAAATGATTAGCTTAAGACCTTCATCCATGGTAAAAAGTATGTCTTTCCAAAATTGTCACATATCATCTTTATCCACTTGCTCCTTCAATTTACTTATGGCGTTGTAAAGTATTTGTAACAGAATAGCCCTCTCTCTCTTACGTTACTAAACACATTTATTTTGTTTACGTACTTGGTTTACTTTAGCTTCAACAACCCTACTTAAGGTAAGAATATAAAATTTAATACAATAGCATGGAATTCACCGATAGTACAAAACATATTACTAAAATATCCAGTTTTTTTTTATCCCCCACAGCCACAAAAGTCTAAATATTTTACTTTTCTTCTTCTTAAACCATGCACATAAAAGAACAAGCAAAAACTACCAGTTGTTGTTTACAACCTTTTAATATTAGCTCTTCGTAGGTTAACACAGCATTTATTTCAAAAGAAATATGCATTTTTGAAGCCATTAAACTAAATGTTCTTCTAAACAAAAGGAATGATCTTCCTGCGGATATAAAACCGTAAACAATATTTATACTCGTCGTAAACATGAAAGTAATATGTTCTAACTCTCAAGATGAAAAGTTTATGAGAAAAGTTTCGCTTATGATTTATTTTCCTCGGAGAAACACTTATCTTATCAAATAAACAATTTTGCCTTTTAGCACAGCTTCACTTTTTTAAGTACTGCTGAGGTAACGAATCGATTTATTTCACGGAGTTTGCAAGGATCAAGGATTTATGAAATTAAAGTCAAATACATCTGGTGTTCACATAATTTTTATCACAGGGGGATAGAGGTTCGGTGCTTTAAAACTGCTTTCAGCAAGTTTTCAGGAATTATGCATTGTGTCAGTTGGTGGAAAAGAAAATCAAATGATTTAACCCTTAACTGGGTGGGGGTCATACAGCACAGATGAATTGAATCTTTGCATTTTTCGGTTATATATATCCATACTTAATATTAGTATATGTATATGTAACTCATTGATGGTATTGTATCAGTTGTATTTAGATAAATAAATGATATACAAAGTTCACATTGAGGACATTTCCTATTGTTTTTCTTTTGGAATTTTATGTACTTCACCAGAAATATAATGTTAGGTTTACGTTCAGCCCACAATTAAACTTGTATTACTAAACAATAAATAAATAAAAATTCGATGAGTATTACCAACCCTTTATCAGTTAAGGGCTAAGAAAATGTTAATATAGGAAAAAGTATGTCTTGCTAAGCAAATAAATTCGAAGAATGAATTTTTTTTCTCTCGAAATTCCTAAAATGTTTACTCGTAACGCAAAGTAAAGTGCTTTTAATGTTAAAATAATTAAGCTAATCACTGATGGAATGTTATTGCATACTTAAAAATATACAAATATTTTTTAGCGTTGTAGCTGTGAAACAACCACCAGAACATTCTCAATGCAGGTACATTTTTCAGGTTCATGTCAGAATGCTTACCTAAATTTCATAAATTATGTCTCACGTACTTTCTGTTGAGAGGTTTAACATATTACAGCAAACACTTGTCACGCAAAAGAACACTTAATATATTTTAGGAACAAAATCATCATTAAGAATTTTTCTGCAATAAGTTACATTTTATGCAAAACATTAATTTAAATTCTCGTTCTATAAGGCTAGAGCAAAAAACTAAATATAAGAGAACGCACGGGGGATTTAGCTATTAAAGTTTATGCCATTGACTATCGCACAAACCAGACATTATTATTATTTTTTTCAAGTACCTTTATGTTATTCGTCATTTTCAGTTAGTAAAAAAATAAATACACTAATCACAAATTAATGCACAAATAAAGTATAATAAATATTGTTATACTGTAGTTATTAAAACATTTTTTTTTCTTGTATGTGCTCTTTGCAACAAATTATCAGAATCTAGATAGGTAATACTTTTGATAATTAAGTACCGTATTTTTCGGCGTATAAGACGCACCCAATTTTAAGTAAATCCCCAAATTTTAATTAATCTTAAATTTATGCCGTATGAGACGGTGCGTCTTATACGCCGAAAAATACGGTATCTAATTTGTCTTTTTATTACTCAGTATTTACAGTAGTGTTGAAATAACAATTTACTCTTTTAAGTTAAAACATTACACTATTTGAACATGAACATGAAAACATTGTTTACATCAAAAGTGACTGCAGTGACATTGCGACAATAGCTCAGAGGAATTTTCTTTGAAAGATTTATCAATGGCATAGGTATGGCGGATAACGCCAGGTAATGTACAAAACAACATAAAATTATATACGGTATGACACCTCTGCCAAAACTCTCATGGAGCCTAATACAAAAAACAAAGCGAATCTTAGCAGCTTAACCCATTTTTGCCCAGTAACCTAAAAACGGGACGCTTGTTAGTTGCTGCATACAAAAACCTGTAATGGTTATATCATTTTCCTGAAGCTGTTTTTCATAAGTTAAATAGTTCTTCTTCTTGAGAAAACCAGGTAGAGCCACTATTTGTACATCAGAGTTTATTTATTGACAGCTATATTCAGACAAATCAGTCAAGTAACGATCCAGCATGGATAGCCACTGAAAGTAAGGTTTTTTCGCGAACTTATTTTTCAGAAAATTAAACTATTTTAAAACGATTTGCTTAAAATTGATCACAGATGCCTTCTGTAATGTTACTTTGCAAAAGTAAAGTCAAGTAAGGTCGTATTTTGCTCACATATCTGCAAAATATCCCATAAACAGAACGCTAAAAAACTTAATAAATACGGCAACGGCGAACTATTTTAAGCCTAAACTGTATGTAAACCATTCCAAGTAAGAGTTTTAAGCAGATAAAAATTGAAAAAAATTGTTAAAAAAACTTGGGCATAAATGGGTTAAATGTGAATAGTATCTAGAAAGACGCGGTAGATTTTAACAGTTTGATTAAAGTAGAAATTTGTCATGAAGTCCTATTATCTACTAGTTAGACAATTGAACATAGCTTATAAGGAAATGTCGCCCATTCCTCCAATTACCGTTACTAAATGATTTATTCCCATTGAGAAGACAAGTAATACATTTATTTTCTCCTTCCGAATGGAATGTTTAGTGCTAATACTCCGTTAGCAATATTCATCTAATCGCCTGTTCCATTCAAGAGGACGAGGAAAATTTAGGATGATGGGCAAACTTGAGACACTCTTGAGACCTTAATTGCATTACGGTCCTTTAAAGATTAGTGTTGGGAAGGTGTGTGATTCACTTAAAGTAGCTAATTAAGAATTTTGGTTGCGGTCCAAATTGGACTTTGTAAAGCGTAGTTTGTGAAGAGTGATTATTTTGTAAGTTTTAAAGCATTCTCGGTGCATATTCGAGGAATTTAACCATTGTATATTTATCATTTGTTGTATTAGTTTGAAAAACACATCGTTATGAAAAAATGTTTATCGAAAACAAATGAAAGTTAACCATCCACATGATGGTGGTAATTTAGTTGCACAAGGATCAGCACATTTTTGGGTTTTCTAATATTTTCTTATTACTAAAATATCAATTATAAGGCACAAAAAAATGAAAATATTCAGTAAGAAAAAGTAAGTTTTAAAAGTGTAGTCAAGTAGAATTAAAGAACATTAGAATCGCAAAAACGATTTCGTTACAAAACAGAGTTGTTAACTGCAGCTTTTATATAAATGTAAACACGTTAAAACTCATGAATTTATTTCAGAAGGTTGAATAATCATGTTTAACATAGTATAAACAGGTTAGGTTTTTTTTTTTTCAAATCAATAATTTTACCATTCATAATTTTCATGTTTTATGTTTTCAGTTAATGGTGGAGGAAAATTATGTTTATAATAAACAAAAGAATTAAAAAAAAAAAAACAAATTACCCTGAGATTACATTACAATACACGCCGCTTATTAAAATGACATTCTTTCGGAGGACGTTTGCATTTATGAAGCGGCTGCTTTTAGTAAAGGGCATACATACACTAAACAAAAAGGTTTTAAAGTTCCAATTATCAGGAAGAAAATTATTTTCATGTAGTTTTAAAAGTTTCAAAGTACTGTTAATAAAATATGATTTGATAATTTTATTTTCACGAGAGTTTTTAAAAATGACACATTGATGTTTGATTCACATAATTTGAAAGTGAAAATTCAGCATTGTAGTCAAGTTTTTCTTAAGTTCTTGTAAGTGAGTGAGTGCACCTACCGACTGCCGTAGAATGACTGCCTTTTCGTAAGCCGGCAGTCGGAGTCGGTGTCCAAATTTATTCAAGACCCCAAAACATAACATACAAGAAAACTAGTAAAAGACAAATAACAGGGTACAATACAAAAACAGCAAGACAAAGGACTTACAAAACACAGAGATATGAAAAGATGACAATACGAAACAAACAGAATAATAAAAATAAAATAAATAAAAAAATAAAGGCAAATTCACTAAATGAATGAAAAGGTATGCGCAAAAATATTATGGGCTAAGATCACATGTTGGACGGAAGATTGTATAAAAGGGGTAGGTGAGAGATATTTAATCAGAAGATGTCATGCATAACAAAGTTCTTGTAATTTGAAACATTTTATCCTTTCTGCTCTGAAGTGCATTATTATCAAGGGCTTTTTCATCATCAAGGGCGACAGTTTTGCAGCAATGGTTCAACTTCGTGGCGTGCGAATTTTATTTTTTCTAGCAGTTCGTTTGATACTCTTTGCTCCTAGGTGATACTTTCGACTTACATCTTGGTTACTGTCGAAACCAGACTGATGAGTCGTAATGAAGTTAAAACAGCAGTCTCTGGATTACATGACCGAGATCACGAAGTATTGCATGCATAATACAGGGTGATAAAAAATATCGTTTTTAAACTGCTGTACTTGAGTTCTGTCAGGCATATTTGAAAGACTCCGGAACCATAGTTTGCTGTTGCGTTAGCTGTTATCTAATTACTAACTTAACTGCATAAACTTCAATCAAGTTATCTACTGTAGAACGCTACATTTTTTTGAGTTCCCACGGATCTAGGTTCCCTGACCTCATACCCTGCTGCGTATTACATTTTCCCACGCATATGAATGAACCACGAAACCATTTATGCTGCGGTGAGCTTAGTGACACAAGATATACGTCATCTTGTGTGGGATGAACTGTATACCGTCTAGATGTTAAATTTGCAACCGAAGGAGAGCATATTTACCATCTGCAAACTCGTTTGTATGCATAATCACAAACGTTATAGAATTCAAGGATTACGTATAATGCAGAAAATCTAGCAACGTGAGATTATATTCACCATTTTTAATTACCCTGAATATTTTTCGATATTTCCCTGCACAATTATTCCTCTTCATAACTGCATCTTTTTGCCTAAACTTATCGCTGTAAAATATTCAAATCCTCAAAGCTGTCTTTATCAGTTTTCTCGGAAAATTAAGACTTAGAAAAACGAAGGCTCTGGAGAGAGTCACTAAAAGTATTTTTTTTTTTTTTTTTTTGCTTACTAACTTAATCCAATTTCATTATAAAGTCAGCAGCAAGAAAATTCCATTTCACTTGTCCCTATGAGCAAAGGTTTAATATTTCAAGCAGTGTACTACGTTCTGAACCTAAACGGTATGCATTTTGTACTTAAAGCTCTTTAATCAGTTCAGCTTAGTTATAAAGAAAGAAATTGTATCGATGAAAGAGAAGTGTTGAACTCAGAAAGAAAAAAAAAACTAACTTACAGCTTGCTTCGATATGCAGAACACGACATTTTCTGTATTGAGAAAATATTACGACTTTAACCTATTAATGCTCGGCGTCCCTTTTTAGGGACGGTCCAAAAAAGGGTCTGAATTTCACCAAAATGAATATTTCAAGTAAATAATTGTGTTTGTTTAATTAGTACCTTGGTATTGCTTCAATTCGTTAATAACAGATTGCAGCACATAACCATTGCAAAGTGTGTTCTGTAGCAGTTTTAATATGATCTTGATCAAAAATTACATCGTTCACAATCTCAAGAAAAAAAGGTAAGTTTTCAAAGTTATTCCCAACTTCCCAGTTTATGTTAATTGCTGATTTTATTTCTTCTTATAAAATGTCTTTTTAAATATTATATAGTAGGCAGGAAACAGTTTTTGTAAAAAAAGTATGTACCCTCTGGAGTCTATCGTAACTTTTAAGAGACGACTTTCCTTTCCTTAATAAAAAAAATATTGTTTGCATTATATATTTTTAATTATTTTTGCTGTACATTAAACACTGTTTGAAACCAGTATACAAAATATCTTTGGACAAAACATGTCAGGCATTATTGGGTTAATGTTAGGTATTTAACGATGCGCCACACCAAGTAACAAAAGCATACAAATGCAAAATAATATTTTCAACAAAGCATTAAATCCTACAATGCCAAAAACGAATTTCAAGACTAGAGTACAAATATCGTAAACTATATTTCATTAAAAGTTTATTCACGAACACCAGGGTTTAAAGAGTTTTGGTAAAACAATTTTCAAAAAAAATCCCACTTTCATGAAACAAATGGTCTCAAGTCACGCAGAAGTGACATTTTTCTCATCACAAAAATGGAAAGTTCAATAGAAAAATCATTTGGTGGTTTCAAATCTAATTAATGGTTACAAATCCTATTCTAGATAAAAACATAAATCATTTTTTTTAATTCTAAACTCTTTAAGGAAATACATTTTTGTAAATCATTCAATTTTAGTTTGGTAAGTAAGTGGGCATAGCCTTTACAATTAACTTAATTTGATCTATTTCTTTCTTGATTCACTTTAAAAGCTGAATCATGAAAGAAGAATTAAATTATACATCAATTATGCATAAGATAAAAGTTGCAAGAACAGCTTAAAAATGCCACCTATTTTCATTGGTGAAAAATAAGTTTATATTATCATAATAGATAAAATAGGGAAACTAATAAATTATCACTTTGAAAACATAACCTTCACAGAAAAAAGTATACAAAACGAAACATTAATTTGGCAGTTGTTTTTTGAAGTATAGAGCTAAAGTAACATGGTACAAATTAAAAATTGCAAACTTTTAATCCAACGTTTTTTAGCACTAATAAGGAGAGATCCTTGCTTATTAGTGCTAAAAAACATTGGATTAAAAACTCACAATTTATAATTTGCACTAAGGTAACCATTTTCTTCATGCTACGAATAATCTCGTAGTTGTACAGTCAACGTGTTAAAAACATGCTTTATTTCTTCAATTTAATTTATTAAACTTGTGATAGTTTTTAGAGGAAACGTATTTAATATTCTATAAAATATATAATACTGTGTGAATTGTTTTTACTGTGCATAAAATAAGTTTGTAATATAGCTTAAATAGTGTTTCATTGAAGGGTCATGTGTTAAATAATTGCTCGATTAATTTATTTAAACTATTTTCCACGTAGGTTATGCTGAAATTTTGTAGGTGATTTAATCTGAAATGTGTACCTTATAACCAAAACGAGTTATAAGCCGAATAGATTATTATTGATATAACTGAATTATCTCATGTATAAACATAGATGCATGGTTGTGTATATAAGCGTGGATGTGTATGCTCCTTATACAAATCCATAATTTACAGTAGATCTGTACCAGGTTCTTTGATGCTCAAGAATTCACATAGGAGTCTTGTCCTCTTACAGGGGGCGCAACCCCTAGATACCACTAGGAAGGATTGCTTTGTGAAAATCAGCAATTCACAAGGAATCTTTGCCAAAACGTGCACGGAAGAAATTAGCGTTGACTCCTTAGGGAATTTTTTAAAAGAAGATCCGAGAAATGGAATGATTAAGCATTTTTAAAAATAATAATCATTAAAAAAATCCAAAGTGGTCTAACAGGCCCGTCATTTAGAGGGCAGGGGGGTAATTGGCCCCCCCCCCTGACTTTGGGAAATCATTGTATTGGCATATAAGTGGGCGTGGGTTTTGCCACTTTTTGATAAACTTTACATTGTGTATGCACCCCCCCCCCCCGTGGAAAATTTCGAAATGACGTTCCTATGGTCTAAATATTAATTTTGAATTTTAAAATTGCTAATTTCTTCATGTTAACGGGAACTTTTGTTATTTTTCTCTTTTATTTAAGACTGGATGTTGAAAATATGTCACTTATTTTCTTTTATTTTCTAGGTAAACCGTGCAATGCAGAACAGTTTAGCTAGTTACTAATAAAACTAAGACGGTCACTTCAAAAAATGCCTGTGCTTAGTAATGTTTTTATAAAAAACAACTGTTTGCAACTTGACCCGGTCTCCCCTCCTTTTTTCTAAGGCTAAACAATATCCTACGCATACATTATCCCCTAATCCAAACGAAATTCATATTAAACATTTTATTATTACAGCTCAAACATTTTTTTTTGTCTCGATGAAAATATTCTGTTCTGGTATTCCGGGACAATCCTTACAGCAAAAGAACTCTTCAGCAACTGTAATCATACATGAAGGACTAAAAAATCTATCGATTTCTGCTTGTATCGAATGAAAATGTTGCCGAGCATATCAAAGATGGGGATTAATAACGCCATTGACGTTCTGTATCTACAAGGCAACAAACACAAATATATAATATGAGGATAGAAACTCATAAGATTACTTTTTGTAACGTTTGCTGGGCCTCAGGCAAAATGCTTGTCGAAATTGCAGTTAGGAGAGGAATCCTTTTTTCAAAAAAGTCGAATTTGATTTTGAAGTAAATAAATGCAGTAAATATCAAATGCAAACGGTTTTTATGATATTAAAAACCTGCAAAAATGTGATTTACTCTGTTGCTCATACATATTTCTCAAAATGTCGAAATTATGCAAAATATATTCAAAAAGAACACACACTTTAATGTATGTTGTAATAGCGTTAATTACCTCTCCCACACCCATAATAGTATTAAGAAGACAAAGAAGAAAGGTACTGATGTGTTGGGAAGCAAATTCTGTTTTCAAATACCATTTTTTAGGGGGCCACGTGGGCCTAGAAGTAGAGTACTCTCCTCGTAAGCAAGTGGTCGCGGGTTCGAATCCCGACCTGCCCATGGATGTTATTTCATCCTCTCTGTGCCGTAAATATGTCCTGTGTTTGTCAGAAGGCAAAGCGCATAGCACGCAGTCCTCATGTATGTTGAAGCTGATGGCTTCTGGAGAAAAAAACAAAAACAAAACATTTTTTGTTATTTTAAGACTATACTGCCGCGCTAAGCGCAAAAGTGGTATCTGCAATCGAATTCAAACTGAGATATAAGGGCCCTGCTCTACATAAGCGGAAAACGCGATCGAAACCGAAGGCAGAAACCGAAAATCCGGGTACTTTCCATAGGAATACCATTTAATTCATTTTATGTTTCTGCTTTACGCTCGCGTTTTCCGCTGATGTGGAGCAGGGTCCTAACTCTTTAAATTTTTTCGCCACCAAGTATTTGATTCAGATGAAACTTTTTCAGATTTTTTTAAAAAATATTTCCCGCTCTCAAATGACCATATAATTTTGTAATTAGGTAAAATACGTCACGAAGAGCCACCTGGTGGCGATAACTCAATTTTGTTAAAAAGTGCAGATACGACTTTTGTGCTTAGCACGGCAGTCTAAAAGTGTCAGAAAAACTGATGAAAATAAAACTTTTGGGAATTAAAAATCAAGTCAATTGATACGCTATTTACTAATTTTGCATGGGATTTCATTATTAATACCTAATATTATTTGTTATTTTCTCTGCAATGGATTTTCAAAATGCTTCTATAACTTTTCTGGTGATAATGATCTAAAATAATCTGATAAGAAATATTGAATTTTTTAGTTTTGACTAAAAATTAAAATTTTAGGATGTACTAAGTGTAAGAAAAATAACAACCGAAAATGGCAGAAAAAATTACATACAAAAAGTTAAATAAAAATTCAACAAAAATGTCAGCATTTGCGGATTTTTTTTTATACTTAGTATTTCTTCTGAATAATAATAATTCTTTGAATGAAGGGTCGTCCTCAAATGATGCCGCACTTGCAGGGGAGGGAAATCAATGAAATCATGGCAGTTTGACAGGGGGTGGAAAGGGGTAAAAATAAATGTGACTTCACGAATTATGGTGGAAATAAAAATATAGTTTTGAATGTATTCAGACCTATGGAGCATATTGAGGAATTTTCTGAAACCTAGTTTACAGATCGACATTTTGCCAGTTGTTTAAGTTATCATGTAGTCTTGGATATTTTTACGGTGGAATGATATTATAGACGCAAGTTATATTTCATTGTAGATAGCATATTTTTGGCAGAACTATTTGGATGATGGTTGTTTCAAAATATTTCTGCGTAGAATTTCTAAAGTTGTTTACAGAATTTTATAAATTTTTAACCTTAAAAGATAGGGCTAACTTTTCAATAAACTTTAAATTAAAAATTATAGAAGTGTGATAATTTTGTGGGTGCTACTCAACAAAATTTAAAAAGGCCCCACTACCTATTATCTTGCCCACACATCACAACCCACCACTTCCCCTACAGCCTACAATCATTAAAACATGAGGGACAACTGGAAAGTCCTCTCCCATATTGACCTTAAAGCTCACAGATGCATATTAAATCTCTTAAACTTTCTTGAAGCCAATAGCACCCTCCTCTTTCCTGACTTAAACTAAAATCCCCCCTTAATCAGTTTTTTTTTTTTTGTTATCCAAGACATTTTCTAAATTAACTTTTCTCTCAATTATCCCCATTATACAATCTTCCGTCCAACACGTGATCTTAGGCCATAGTATTTTTGTGAACACCACTTCATTCACTAAATAAGTTTGCCTTTACGTTTTTTGATTAATATCTTTGTTTCGTACTGTCATCTTTTTCGTGTCTCTGTATTTTGTAAGTTCTTTGTCTTGTTTCTTTGTATTGTACGTTTAGACACCGACTTCGACTGCCGGCTTGCGAAAAGACCCTGGCATTCATTCTACGGCAGTCGGTAGGTGCACTGCACTGGTCACAAAATAACCAATAACAAAATACAACAGCAATCCTCAAGTCAGAAATCAAGACGTGAGGCTGTGTTGGAGGTAATCAATAAGTATTTTTCTTATTTTTTGGAGAAAAACATTTTGTGTGTGTGTGGGCGATTCTCTGTAAACTCGCAATCGGCTGTCTGGACCGAGTATTTCAAAAATAATAAAGTGTAATAAAGTAATTATCGCTCTTAATACAAGTAGAGCATTGATACTTTGTAGCCCAATTGTATTTGGAGTGATTACAATTTAATTTTTTTTCTAGAAATTATCTAAGCACCAAAAACACAGTCCCCTGGCTGTCCCAAACCAATAATTTAACACCTAAAGGCAATATTTCAAAAAACCTATAAACATTACATAAATTTGGCAATTAATATCTAAAAATAGAATAATGCAACTATATCTTCTTTATGAAATATGGTTTAATTACGTATTTCTAAAACGTAAAATTGTCATGTGTTGTAAAAATGTCAATCTTTTTCGAGATAATATTCAATGTCTATGTGACAACAAAAGTTTTCTCAATTTGTTGATAAAGATCACGGGCATATAATTACAAGAGATTTAGATATTGTTAATAACATAGCTCTTCTCAAAATTATGGCCCAAAGGTACCAAATTCCGTCCTATTATCTATTACAGTAAAAAACACCTTTCAGTTTCTTTCTTGGAAGACCTAGATACTTCTATAATTAGAAATTCACTTTCTTATAATGTTCCAATTGAAGCTTTTGCAGAGTGGAAATGAGATTTTTCAATCTTTTTGAAACTTTTATTCAGAATTATAATATTAAAAATTTGCTTAACCTATCTGACTTCATCCCTCATATTAAAGAACCTCATATTAAGAAATCTTTTTATTGTTGCACCTATTGATAAAGCAGCCAACAACTTTTCTATTATCTGCAAAAAATTCTATCTCCAATTATTAGATGTTGAACTCGAAAATTCTACCACTTTTAAAAAAGTTCCCACTGCTTACAACATTATTACTAAAAAGATTATTGCGCTCAACAAGAAGGTCAATGTAAAAGGTCAAATTCCAAGATTGTCCTCCCATATCGCACCCTTGCTACAAAAGTGCCACAACTCAAAAAAGTACTTTTTCCAGGAATTGCAAATAACTGTTCCCGGGCTGACTAGGCACATTTTAGTATTTTTGAATTTGTCAATATGAAGACTGATACATCTCAAACTATGATCGTTAGTTACGCACGCTACTCAACGACGGCTGGACGACAACTTAAGATGTGGCATTTCAGTGGAAGGGGTCCTATGCATCTTGATAACAACAAAACGCCATAACTGCTCAAGATGTGGCATTTAAGTGGAAGGGGTCCTATGCATCTTGATAACAACAAAACGCCATAACTGCCCTTTGGCGGCTGATTTTTCAATGCAACTTTTGGTTCTTTTGAAGATTGGTAGAGACGTGTAAACTAAGTCTAATGATGGTCATAACTCAAAAATTACAATTTTTGAGTTGTGGCACTTTTGTAGCAAGAGTGCGATATATTTACCCTAAATTTCACAAAAATCCCATTAAATTCCGTTACATTACTTGTGGCTCTAATTCTTACATCAACTCCCCTGGCACTACTTTTGTTAATTTATTAAACAATATTTTTGATAAAATTCTGAAAGAAAACCAAACATGGATTATTAAAAATAATGCTCCGGTTCTTCATTTCATTAAAAATAATAAAATTGATTACATTTACTCATTTCACTTTAAAGATCTCTTCACAAGTATTTCTATTTCCAGTCTTAAAGATGTTCTTATGTCTTATTTTTACGACTATGGCAAAATTCTGAATATTAATGAAAATTTTTGAATAGATATTGTTAACTTCTGCATTTTCAATAATTACATTTATAAGGGTGAAAACTGTTACCTTCAAATTAAGGGTTTTCCTCAGTGATCAAAATTCTCTTCTGTTTTAGCTAATTTATATCTTCATTACTTTGAAAAGAACTTCAATTATACCATTCCTAAAGCTTTCAGATATATTGACGACATTATTACTTTGAATTATCACTATTTTCATGATGATTCAAAAAATATCTATCCTGCTGATTTAGAACTTATTCAAACAAATAAAAATATTATACAGACTGATTTTCTCGACCTTAATATGTGTTTTTCAGAAAATAATATCCTGGTTGACCTGTTTGATAAGCGTCTTTCTTTCAACTTCTACTTTAATCGATTGATTGCATGGAACTCCAGTATCTCTATCAAAGTTTACCGTAATACCTTAATAAATGAAATCAATAGAATTAAAAATATCTGCAACAAAGAGATTTTCATCCAAAAAAACCCTTAATTTTCTGAAGTCTTCGTTGGATTTCAATGAAATTCCTTCCTCCCTTTTACTTAATATTTTTTAGAAAGTTTAACTTTGACTGTAACTCTCTGTTTGGGCCACATATTTGCTTGTTGCGCTGTTGTTCAATTAGTTCACGTCTGGTACCTTTTCATGTGAGTAGTTGATTTTTTCGACCTTTTTGGTATTTGATTTTTGTCTGCGTTCCATTTTTCTTTTGCTTGTGCTATTTTGTCGTTCATTTTATTGAAGACTCTTGGGGAAGGTGACATATTATTGGGACATATATATATATATATATATATATATATATATATATATATATATATATATATATATATATATATATATAATATATATATATATATATATATATATGTGTGTGTGTGTGTGTTTGTACGTTAAAAAAGTCGGCAATACTATTTGTTGTACGCAATTTTAAAGATAGTACGCAATTAGAAAGAAAAAAAACGTAAATCGATCTAATGCCAACTGTGGTAAAGTAAAAGTAATAACAAATCAAGCTTTTCCGAAAAAAAAAAGAAATTTAAAAGCTATACTCACGAATAAAAGTTGTAGAAAGAGCGTTTTAAATTTACACGAAAGAATTCGTGCCACCATAATTCAGCAAAAAGTTTTTACGAAGAAAAAGTACTATTTTCCTAAGTAGAAGCCTGATGCTCAATCGATATTGGTTATTCAAATAGAGTAGTTCGGAAAAAGTTTTGTTAACACTGCGAAGTCTTCTTCTTCCTTCTCTAAATTGCTTGTGCTTACTTTTTTTTATGTTCGATTTAGACAATAATACGCTCTCTAGAAAAGGTCTAATAACACCATTTAGACAACATTACTTGAAAAGTGGTGATCTTTGGAAATCGTTTATGTTTTCTGTCTTTTGAATCTTGAAATTAAAGCATTAGAAAATACTGCACACTTGTTAATTCTTTATACCTGAAAAGGTATATTAAAGAATCTTAATCTAATACTAGCTGCCTGGGCAGCGAGATTAGCTTCCTGCGGCATATTGAGGCCCTAAAATAAAAGATCCTAAAAATTGAATACTAGGAGTCGGCCATTTTTTCCGATTCTGTATTTGTGCCATGGTTTCAAAGGCGGAGTCTGAGTCCACAAGAGTCGGAATCGGCATCCTTAAAACGGATCATTCATTAAAAAATTAAATACATTCTTCACCAAGAGTATTTTCCAACGAAGTTCGTTTGAAGGAATTCTGCCTTTTAATTTAAGATCTACATTGGTCTTAAATTTTGACGCAAGCTCTAATGTTTGTTTGAACTGTTCAAAGTTAAGCGAAAAATAGTTCAAATCAAAATGTGAAAAATAAAAATTTAGGGTAATAGGGTGATAATTTTAGGGTGTTGTTGCCGAGATCTTTGAACCTCGAACCAAAGAAAAAGTTAGAATCAGTCAAATCAGACTGTTTATTCAAAAGTTTTTGGGGGAGGGTGGGAGCAGATTGACAGCAAATTTCTCATCTTAAAATACTACTTTCCCATTTTTAATTTTCTGGTATCTATTTATTTTTTATTCTTTTTGACTTTTTTAGGGCTTGGTGATATTTTTAAGATGTATTCAGCCACTTTTAATGTTTTTTTTTTTTTTTTTGCTTTCTGTCCTTCTTTTACTTTAACGAGAAAGTAGGCTAAGATACAACCATAAATAAGTTCCGATTCACTTTTATTTCAACTATTGTCCTTAAGGATGCTATTCACGAGCTCTTACACTATTTTCGAATAAGCACGAATTTGTAAAAAAAAAAGGAATGTTTCTCGATATTAAAGTGCCCTAAAGCATGGGTTAAATACATATTATAATAAAGTGCACTAACAAGTAGTTTAAAATTTTATAAATATCTCAAGTTTTCTCTCAATCACATATTCTGTTAGTTATACAAACTCCAGTGTAAGCTACAGAAATTTACCGTATGAATAATTAGTAGTGCAGTGCAATATTTAGTTATTTTTAACCTCGCTCTTGAACTGCAGTTGCTCCTCAACTGATTGCCAAAGAAATGTTCCTAATTAATTAAATTCTCCATATTTTATCATTGAAATTCTGTTTATCGGAGAGTGAAACTAATTGTGCTTAACAAGAACACAACAAATACGTTTGAAAAACAATAAAAACTCTGAGCAAACAATTGCATGTGCAGCTTGTTATCTCTAAAGGTAATTAAGTTGAATAGAACCATATTACATTAATGATGCCGTGAATACAAAAATTAGTGGAATTGCAATAAGTTTCCTCTTTTATAATTTAGATATATTTAATATTGTGCATAGTACGAAATAATGAAACAAAGTAATTGGGCTTCGCAAGGTATTTTAAACTCTCATAAAATATTTTTTTTTAAAATGCGAAACATTTTAGACTTGTTTTTAAAGAAAAAAAATTGTATCGATACTTATCAAAATAATTTTTTTTAATTATAAGCATATGATAAAATGAATTAATGAGTCAATGTTTCTTCGTATGATTTTCAATAAACGTTGATAAAGTTAATAAGCAGTCTTGTTTAGTAGTTTGTTGTTAGAAGTAAATAATGAAGCAAAGTAATTAATAACAAAGCTCTGGCGTTCGACTTTAGGGGAAGACCACCTATATTGGAATACTGCCTTAATTAAACTTCAGACATAAAAGCTATTACAAGATCTGTGCTAAAGTTAAGCCTCAGGTCTGATCTGTGTAGGCTACGAAGATGATAAACCTAAATCTACAACGTAGACTTTGTGGTTTTAACATTAATGCTTCAAAACAGTGATTCTAAACCTCTTTTCAACTGCCGCTTCCTTTGGGAGTAAAACTTTTCACTAACCCCCAAATGTAAATTTTAACAAGGGCGCGGGAGTGTAATTTATGAGAAGTAAAAGTTTGAAGTGATTTTATTCAACACTTAAACATCCTTCAACATCCACGGGGGCCGATACCGTTCATGCTTTGAAAAACTGCTCTGAAAAATAAAGTCAGCTAAAAGATACTGGTTTCTTCAAGAAATTAATTTATTTTCTTAACGAAATAACTTTCTTGCACTGAAGCCTATTCCGAAATTGGAAAAGGAAAACGAGAGAAAGTAGTAAAACTCGTCGATATTTTGAAACAGTTGAAGACAAGAACAAACTATATGCTGTCAGAATAGTTAAAGTAGCTGAAGAGGACAATATCCAAAAGCTCTAAAATATATTAGTGTATAAGAATTTGATCGAACTTTTTGTACTTGTACGTAACCAATACCCAATTATATCCATAATTCAATACTATATAGCATTTTTATTGCACAAAACGATTTATCTATAATCATGGCAAAAGTTGTTGGTGGTTTTCTCCAAGACAGAACTTATGCCTGTATAATAGACACGTATTTCATGCCAGTGTCTTCCTAACAACTGACATAGAACATTAAAAGGAGTCAAAATCGTTACATACTGTCTGACATTGAAGTCTTTGTCACATAAATAAGGTTAGAGGTGTAAGTGAATCTTGAAGCTTTACCAAATGAGAACATCAATGATATGATAAAGGGACCAAAATCCAGGAACGATCACTTGTTGAATCGTGTATAACAACAGTATTATAAATTATCACATTTTTAGTCACTTCTTGTATTAGTCTGATTCAACCCTTTAGCAATTTTTTTCCAGAATTCAGTTCAAAAAATACCTCCTTTTTTATCGTTTTTTTTTTTTTTTTTTTTCATTTTATATTTACCAGCTAATCAAAATGAAAAACACAATAGAATGCAAACCACTTTCTGCTGGTCATCTATTTAAGCGAAACGGTGAAAACGATATAGAAATCAGATTGTCCTTGCGACGTAAGTAATCCAGAATCATAATAGTAGTACTGAAGGGACATTGATAACTAAACATAAATAAATAAATAAAATTAGAAATTAAAAAAAAAATGAGTTTGAATTTTAACCTCTCGAATTTGAGTTATGTTTTTTCGCAAAGCCAAATTGCGATAAGTGTGTGGCGTACTTTCAAAATCACACAACCCAGCTTTTTTCCCGACTTCCAACGCCCTTTGGCTCAGTGTATGAAGTACTTCACACACTCCAGGGTCCCCCGTACCTACCACAACTCGTGGTTTAACCGGGATAGGGCCCTGAAGAGCGCTCTGATCTTTTGAACCAGACCAAGGGTCGAGCAAACCTTTGGCTCAGCTCCCCCAGAGGTATTGTTTCACTTGGAGGACTTTGTGACCACGACATTTTTAACGTCCCCCAGCCACCATTAATCAATGGTGGTGGATCTTTGATCAGATGGGATTGAACCCGGGTCCCTCCGGTCACGAGTCCGACGCCTAACCGATTGGGCTACCACTGCCATGAATGAAGAACTGTGTGACCATAATAGTCCTCCGTAGTTTAAACCTCGGGGTCCACGCATCCTACGCTACATATTGGGTTCCCCACAACGCAACGTGTGGGGCCATCTACCTCCAGTGCACGCCACCATCTCCTGCATGGAGGAAGAACAGAGGCTGGTGGAAGCGTGACGTTGGTAGATTGCCAGTCGTGAAAAGGAACCACCCGGCAAATGATGTCCAAAAGAAAAGAAAATCAATTTGTTATTCCTTAAAAATAACATTACTGGAATAACATAAACTGGCTGAAATAGGCTTCCTTGTAATAACAACACCTAGCAATTCGCCATATTTCAAAAATAACATAAACTGATTGAAATAGGCTGACTTGAAATAATATAACTGTCAAAAAATAGCTCTTTGAAATGGCTTTTATAAGCTGCATCATGTGACAAAAGAGACACTACGATTAAATTAAATTATAATATTTAAATTCATTCGGAAGAGAAAAAAAATGAAGCACTTAAATGTAAAAATGTTTATATTGACGTAAAATAAGAGCTATTTTCCATAATTGAAATTTGATTCCCGAGAAGATTTCAGTAAGAATATGTAATTGTATTTTATTTTTAGTTTGAAAACACTTTCATGTTTACCAAAGAAGATTTCGTTCAGACGGTGTTCTATCTCTAGAGAAAACAGATTCCTTCTGTGACAAAAATTGGATTTACCTTTGAAAGCTCGCTAAATTGCTTTCCAAGTACTAATGCACTCTATCGTTTTACTTTTATCAAATACAGTGACTGATTTTTTTTTATTTATTTATTTTTTTTTTAACGCAAAGCTGAAGAAATAGTTGTTCCTTGAAAAAATTTAAAAACAACCCCTATTATTTTTTTCTTGAAAACGGTGTTTTAAATTACCGTTCAGTCTTCTTTTTATAAAAATGAAAATATAATAAGCCTGAAATCAGGTTTTCTTTGATATTGAGAAAAATGCGAGGAAATTTGAATTTTATTTCAGCTTAACTACCAGACTATTATTACAAAAAAAAAAAAAAAAAAAGAAATAGTTTAAAAAAATGCGATGAGTGTTCAAAGCACAGCATTTTTTTTACTTTAAAACTATAAAACATATCTATAATAATAAAAGCAAGTGTAATGTGTCTGTCTGTCTGTCTGCCTGTCTGTCCATTTGACCGAGCTCTCCAGCCAAATCTATCGCACGCAGGGACCTGGAATTTTTTACACGGAAGCACAAAGCCCGATTTTCGATTTTTGAATTAGAAAAATTTAAAAAAAATATTTATGAAACTTCTTCTCGAGATCGCTGCTCGCCAATACAATATGTGTTATCGTAAATCCTTACTTCAACGAGCGACCCAATGGTCAAGTGGTTCTGCGCGTCAGGTTGAAGTTCCTGATGGAATGAGATCGAATCCAGACCAGCAAGGATTTTTTCGAACAGCTGCATGTTTTTTTTTTTTTTTTTTTGAATGATTTTAATGATTGTAATGTCCTTATGCAGGTACATCCCCTCATGGGGATCTACCCCATATTTTTTTATAGTACAAAATGACAGTTTTGGTCGGATCTTTGTTAAAATTGGCACTGGGGTCCTTCGATGCTGTAGAATTTTCTTATGGACGTTTGCGCCATTTTTGGGGGCTTTGAATCGATTGTGGCAATAAATGGTTTTTGATTTGCGGCACTTATATTATTTTTTCAAAAATTATATACACTATCAATTATATTATGTTAGTTTTTGTACCTTTATAAGAATCTGTATTTTATACCTTGCATTTACGTCAAATTCAAGGTAAAATTAAAAGTCAAAAATTCTGAAGAAGATAAATACATGTTAAAAATTAAAGTAACTATTTTTTGTGATTTTCATATTGTTTGTGACCAAAAAACATCATTACAAACAAATAAAACGTATCAAACACCATGAGTGTTAAGTTATTAGGCAAAATCTGCTGTGTAATGTTTTTTTTTTCACTGCGAGAGGGGGGGGGGGGTATGAACGACCATTAAAGTGACACAAATTTTTAAAAAATAAAGGTTGGATCTCCAATTATCTTGCTTCGTAATTTGAACCCGCCCCGGCTGTGCAACGGTACGCGATTAGTCATTCAAAAATTAATGAAAAACGTGATCGAAGCCAGGATTTTAAATGGCAAGTTCAGAGGTGAAAATATACTCATACCACGGATTCCTATTATACCTACAGATGTGCCAATTCAATTCAAACGTATTCAGTTTCTGATTAGATTGGCATTTGCAATGACTATCAACAAATCCCAAGGTCAAACGATGTCTGTTTGTGGCTTAGATTTGAGAACACCATGTTTTTCACACGGACAATTATACGTGGCATGCTCTCGAGTGGGTAAACCATCCAGTTTGTTTGTGTTAGCTAAAGATCGACTAACAAAAAATATTATTCACGCTATAGCATTAAGAGATTGATATTGTTTAATAGTGTTACTGTCGTAATTGTTTAATGATACATAATTTTAAGGAATAAATTATAATAACTTAAAAATAATGTTTGCCTTTTGTTATTTTTATATTCCCTCATCGTTCACAGCACTCCATACTTATTTCACGCATATACAACATTCTTACATACATACAATATACACATTCTACCATACATACATACTTACAATAAGTAAGCTATTTTTTGTTTACACTAGAAATTGCTACTATTGTGATTTGTTGCTATACACACTACTATTCCTGCGCTATTCACTTATCTGCATTTTCTAAATGCACGGGCAACGCCGGGCGGGTACAGCTAGTCTAAAATATAGTGCACTGAGCTTTCAATGTATGTCATTAAATATATCACTCGGGGATACCATTTACATTTTCACTATAGTGTTTTTCTGTTTTAGGCCTGTTAACGTGTTTAGTTAATATTCCTATTACATGAGATTTCATGAAATGTTTTCAATATAATTTTTTTTTAGTAAGAGCATCTTCTGAAACATGGGGGGAATTACGTTTTTTCTAGATTTTGACTCATTTTCTTTCTTTAAACCAAATAATCTTAAAAACCACTTAGTAGCTGTTTCATTTGCATTACTGGCGTCACAAACGGATAAACTCTCTCAGCAAAGTCACTTCACAAACGAGCCGGCATTTTGGATCGGAATTTTTATCGTTACAGATTTATTGTTATTACCAGAAATTCAAAATGGCCGATGCGTCGGCCTTCCTTCGCACCAAAATTTCTTCATTTGTGACGTTATACAAAACCTTGCCTTGTTTCAAAAATCGAGCACTTTACAAATTAATTTCAAAATATCTGATTTAAAAAATTGCAATATTTTTCCCCCATGTTTTTTTTATTTACTTATTCTATTAATATTATTGACTAAACGTAGTATTTTCGACTGAAGGAAACAACGCCGTTCTTTGTTTCTTGAAGCTGTCAGAGTTACAGTCGTACTTCCCTTTTTCCGTAAGAAAAACTCCATCATACATAGGGGATTGGGTAACACATTTTTCACCATCGTTGTAGCTTAATCGCGGTATGGTGAAACTTAAATTTTGCCAAGAGTACGACAAGTAGGACAAATTATCACAGATAAACCACATTGTACAGCCTCCATAGGTTTTGAATAAAATATCCAACTTGTTTGGACATCAAGTACTATTTCATGCATAATATTTTAGAAAACTGATATTAAGTTAAAATGTAAAGAGACATAAAAAAGTAATTAGTGTAACCCTAATATGATTCAAACTGCTTATACAGAAGCGCTAATGTATTTTCGAGAAAAAATAAAGAGCTGTTAACGAAATGCAGAAGCAGATAACCGTTCGTAAAAAGTTGAATGTTTGAGGCTACAGAAACATCACGAATTAAACAAAAAGGGACTTATCTGTTTCTAAAAGTATCGGGAAAGATGATGGCAATCGGGCGGTGTAACCAATAGGGGTGTTTTAGTCAATCAAAAGGGCAACTTTTAGTCTTGGATATTAATATAATAATGATAATAAAAAGCATGGGTCCTAAAAATGACTAATGTAAAACCGATTTCTAAAACAAAACTAAGTTTTACACAACGTCACAAACGAAAAAAACATGTTGTAAAGGCAGGCCGACACATCAGCAATTTTGGATTTGTGGTAACCTCAACTCAGTAACACTGAAAATTTCGACCCAAAATGCCCCCTCATCTCTGAAGTTGCTTCACCAAGAGCGCTTTGTTCACTTGTAATGCATCATCAGCAGCATTATTAGGAAATTGATTAAATAAATTAGTTCGATGTTCATTTTAATTTCACGCGTTCAAAACGCGAATACTAAAATATATACGTAATTTTTGAGCAAGTAATAAGGGAGTTCTATATTTTATGTGATAAAAACCACAAATTAAAGAAATTGTTGATTATGTAAACGTTATAAACGTAGCATAAGGCTTCACATGATACTATGAAGTGTAATTATAGGGGGACGAAGTTATTTATGCTAGCAATTTTGCTCCAACTAACAGTTTTGAACCTTAAAAGTCTAACTCATGTCATTAATCAATAAAGAAATTTAAAAAAAAAAATAAAAAATAAAAATATTTTTTAATTTTTATTCTTCATTTATGTTTTTTTTTTTCTTTTTCCCCTTGAAAATATCCAAGTAAACAGTTTTATAAATTTTCAGTTGTTTTTATTTAAAAATAAATATTGTTATAATAATTGTTTTAATTTTATTATTATTTATTACTACAATTACATTTTTTCCGCTTTTGTTTTCCTCGTAAAAGTTTTCCTCTAATGTTGACAGCATAATAAAATGTAGTATTTGTTTTGATTGAAAAATAAAAAATAACTCTTGAAACTAAAATTTTTTTCATATGTTTCACAAAGCTGAGACGAAAACTGCAACAAGTCTTACGAAATCTACGAATCCTTTATAAATTCGTTTATAAATATAACTAAACTTTATGAGACAACAGAAAAACATATTCTGATCTTTATCTCTGAAAGCTCAAAATTTCCTGAAACTATTTTTGATCAAGCTGGTCATGATTCCCGTAAATTCACAAGTAAAAAATTTACATAAGGGATAGAATTTTCGCTTTGGGTAATTTATCTTTGCCAAAAGACCATTTGTCTTTGTCGACAAATGTAATCGATAGTTCTTCATCTTACCTAGGTGAAAAATGCACGCTTGAAATTGTTTTCACGGATTTTTGCTTCAAGTCTGATTTATCTTTATAAGAAAAGTACGATACTTCACCATAAACAAGCTGTGTGTTATATTAGTGAAATTCTAGTATTAATATATTGACCATTTGGAAGGAAAAAAACATTTTATCAGTCTCTTCATTCCTTTGTTTACTTGTTCATTTGTATTTTCTGCAGAATAAAGAAACACAAAGCAAAGGAATGCTAAACCGAGAAAATATGGAATAACCTAATAAAATCTCAATACAGAGATTTTTATGCAACCTCAAGTATACACTAAAAACAAAAATAAATAAAACTAATGCATTGAACTACAGTACATTTTGTCGATTAAATTTTTCTCTGTGCACTTTTTAAAAATAATTTTCGTTCATTAATATAAACTTACGTTTGACAAAAAGAGTCATTTTCCTCACATTTTTAATTTTTCTTGCAATTTATTTATTGTAGTATATTTTCATTAATATTATCTAAAATTACAAGAAAAACTAAAAGAAAATGAAACTAATAAAAGAGTCATTAAACACGTGTATGTTTACTACAAAACTGAAACACGCACGGATTGCTAATGTTCTCATTTTTAATATTTATTTCTACTACTTAGTAATAACGTTTTCACATTCTGAGCATGTGAGAACTTTGATATCGAAAAAACTGTCGTCATATACATGAAAATTGCTACATACAAGATACGTTAGATTGAAGTTTCGTTGCATTAAAAATTTCCCTTTCTTATAGTTCGGCATCTGAGTGCCTTATCGAATTGAATTTTACCAGGTCTTTAAATTGGAGAATGTTGAAATTATTTTGCAACGCTCAGTGTATTACACTCTGACCTATTATACTAAAAGTTATCTTACAGTAACAAAGAAATTATAATCACCTGTGATGGTTTCTGAGTTTTAAATCTACTGCGCATATAATGAAAGCATTTTTCTTATCAGAAAGACATTTGAGCACAAAGTGCCTCTAAAAAGGCCTATAAAACACATGCAGCTAAAACTTTGCTTTGAACAGGGGCGTATTCACCACGTCGTAAATAATGCACTTGCGAGAGTTCCAATGATCATGCAGTTACAAAATGCATATGATAAATGCTGTACATAGTTATTCTGTATACAAAGGGGGCCCTCAAAAGTACTCCTTGACGCGACTGGAGATTCAAACATGCAAATCCACCACCCGTTTCGGACCGTTGGCATGTTAGCGAAATATATTTCTAAATTTTCCAATAACATACATTTCCTAACTGAGATTTGAGAAAGGTCAGTAAAGTGAAAGAGAATATACAGTCTAATTTACAGGGAAGCTGCTTTAAGGAAAAAAAAAAAAACAATAATACGAAATAAACTATAATTCAACCGCAACGAGATGGCCGGTGTCAATCAAATAACAAAACGAGTCCATTCCTTAAAATAGGTAGAATTTCTACCTATTCAAATTCCCCCATCAATTGTGAATCCCATTCCTCAATTTTCGTCTGCGTATCACCCCTTCCTAAAAATGGACAATCCTGAAAAAAGGAGGAGTCATAGGCCATCTCTGCGAAACTGAATTGTATTAAACTTTTTAAAAGCCTAATGTATACTCTGACTCACATGTTCCTAAGTCGATACAAACGCTTTATCCACGCTATCGTAACCTTCACAGATTACCTTTTTTGCTATGTGGATTTCACTAACTATGTATGCTACGCAAAATAAACAGAGCTGAAAACAGCATTGAACTACTTTTTCTTCATGTTAATCATTAAAATAGGTTATCGTTTTATTGTGCTTATTTTATAAAATACTAAAATGAAACTTTATTATTTCGTTTTATATTTTAATTTTAAAGTACACATATTATAAGGAAAATTTCTTCAAACTATGTTCTATGATAAAGACCGTGGCAGATACAAAGAAACCATCTTAAATGATATTTCTGTTGTCAAATTCCAATTAGCCCAGCATTGATGTTTGAAACTTTGTACATGTCTTGAGACGCCAATAGTGTAACCGCAGTAACACAACGAACTCAAAACTATTTCAAAAAAAAGAGCGGGGTGATAAACCATTAAAAATGGTGTCAATAGCAGGATAAAATAAAATATTTTACCAGGCAATCGATGAAAATGCGGGAAAAGTAGAGAGAAAGAAAGCTCATTCTCACAGGCGAAACCTCTTTCAAGAAACAGAAATCTAGGTTGAGTGGGGATTTGGGACATCCGTAAAGAAAAAAATGCTATAAATTTCACATATATTCGTTCTTTTTGAATTTGTTATGTAAAATAGTGTTCTAGACTACAGACAAAACACAGCCTACCTGGCAAAATTTTATTATTTCTTAAAGTAATTTATTTTTTATTTCTTAAAGTACGCATATACATAATAAAAATATGCTTGATTGTAAACAAAGTTATATACAGCTTGCACAAAGTATATTCAAAGAAACAAACAAACAAACAAACAAGCAGCAAAAAAGGTCATTCTAAAAAAAATTACAAATATTATAAAACAAAATTATATGTTAACTTCATTTTTAAATGCCACACATTTTTAAAAGTATTAGTTGTAATTTGATAAAGTCTCTTACACGATAGCCTTTTCTGGAAACTCTTCATATCTTCTAAAACAAAAATTTACTTTGAAAGGAAGCTTGTTGACAGCGTAAATGAAACTTTATAAAATACATGACAGAAGGTATTACATTTTTATCTCTATGTTCCGTAATATCCTTCGTGAAATCCGTATAGGTCTTAAGCCCCTACTTCTATTTCGATAAAAGGTTTTGATGTTCTGCAGATGGATAAAAATGTTTTCAAGTATATATACTTTAAGGGTGTTCTTAAACATGTTCTGTTTTATCAGAAATTGTTTTCTGTGTTTATTGATAAAGGAGTCGTGGAAACCATTCTGATAAAATATTTGAAAGTTATCATTATGTTTGCTGTTATTAAATTAACTATGGAACAAACTCTAACAAGAAATAGATCAAAATAATGATCCCATTTTTTTCTGGGCAATCTTTTTGGGGTAAAAGAGAGAAAAAGAGAAAATACTTATAGTAATAATAGAGACATTTAATCAAAGAAAAGCATACGCAATATGCTACACATGCTTTAACACCCTGGAAAACAGAAGACTTATTTATAATTAGAATTACTAAAGGGTAACCATTTTGGTTTTAATGTTTATATCAGCTAGAACTCATTTCCAATAATATTGTTAATAATTTCCGTTGTTAACGTTAATATCCATTAACCCTTAGTTTGGCAATATATCCTACAGGATACATCACTTTCTACATTTTTTAATTTGAATTATGCGCCCTCTAGGGGCTAGCTTTTAACCCGTAGTAGTATTCGAACCTTCTTTTTCAACATCTGTCTTTACTGTGGCAATTTACAAAGCAACACGTTCAGTATTAAGTTTATAAGTGTTGCAGTGTGTTCTACCAAAACAACATGACGTCACGTCGATTACAGGTATGTTTTCTTTTATTTTTTTATTATTTGCTTATTGTTTTTATTGTTTATAAAATCTAAAATAGTGCCAAATTAGTTGATATTGTGATTGAGAGCCACGTTTTATGTATTTTTATTTGCTACTTTGGCAGTGTATCCTACAGGATACACAATTTATAAAACCAATTTTCTTTTCATTTTTTCCCATGAAATTTTTTAATTGTATAATATTTATGCATTTTACCCTAAAAAACTAAATAAAATTTTTTTGTCAAAATTTTTAAATTTTTGATATGTGCCAAACTGAGGGTTAATTATATTAATTTTGCTTCAATTTAAATTATTATTAGATAATGACTCCATTTATTTTCCAAAATGGAAAACATGCCAGAAACGAGCCCAATGGGACCGCGATATTTGCTTATAAAATTCAAGTGCTTGTAAAAGACGGGCTCCTTGAAACCATCATTGAAACTCATGCATATTTATTTGTTTATTTTACTTTTTGTAAAGGACCAAAGAAGTTGTTTAACTAGCTCTGAAATGTCTTATTGTCTCTGTTTTATTCTATTGTGTTCTGAGAAATACCTATTCTGCCGTGCTAAGCACATAAGTCGTATCTGCAATTTTTAACAAAAGTGAGTTTTAACCACCAGGTGATTCTTTGTGGTGTTATTTTAACTAAATACAACTCTGTATGGTCTTTGGGAACGCAAATATATATATCTTTTTAATTTCTGAAAAGCATCGTCTGAATTAAATACATGGAGGAGCAAAAGTTTAAAGAGTAATATCTCAGTTTGAGCTCTGCTGCAGATACCACTTTTGCGCTTAGCATGGCAGTATTGCTCCAAAACGCCTTAATTTGCACCCCTGACTTCACTGCACATCAAACGTCACTGACTATACTGAGGACGGTTCAGTTTGAAAATGTTCACATTTGTTGTTATCATTGTCTCTTTAATTATTTTTTTCATCTGCTCTAGCTTGAGTTTTGCTACTATGTCTTGAAAGTGGTAACATCGGTGCAAACAAATATGTCCTTTTTGAACGTCACTACACTGCGAATTAAAAAGTTCACCACTTGGTCTCAGGATTCATCGCTCACTTTCTTTTGAGTTTGGAGTGTTAAAGATAATTTTCTAAACACGGATGTGGTGAAACTGAAGTGGAAGTCAATAGAAGAAACATAGCGTTGCTCATTTTTGAGCGGGATTTTATAACTAAACAAGGTTATGCCCACATAAAAATTGCCATTGTACCAAATATTTATAATTTCTTCGTGAAATGCAAGTTCTCGTTATTTGAGAGATTTACTGTAATTTAAAAAGAAAATAAATGAATAAAATATACACATAAATTAAAACAGCAATTGTGAGGTCTATTTTGGCTTTGTTTAAACAACTTAACAGTACATACATACCATTACACGAAGTTTAACTGATTAAATAGGGATCTGAAGGTAGTTATGATTCTTCATCCGGACCACGATTTGGGTAGTCTATTAACCAGAATTCTTAGAGGTATTTATTTATAATGGGAACTTGGAGGACTTTGTAACTACGATATACCTTTGACTTGCAATAGTCACTATTGGCGTACACGGATGATCTTCGATTGAACAGACTTGTAGCTATCAAAAATGTCTTGCTTATTTATTTATTTCAGTTGATACATGGTCTCTAATTATTGAATCATGTCAATGAGAAAGCATTTAATTCATTATTTGCTGTGGAAAAAAAGAAGAAAAGAAGCCATTGATTAGTGTGTAAAAAAAGTAGAAATAATTTAAGGGCCAATGTATCTCTTTTCGAACCATTTAAGCATAATTAAATGTATTTTGGGTTCTACAGAAAGCCCATATATTGAGATCAATAGCTACAAATTATGATTAAATAAAAAAAATGCGCAGTCCTGAAATAAAAAAACTTACTGTCACATATTTTTTAACTTATAGATATGCAGAGTAAAACTGTTTAAAAGGTCTAATCATTCTTGCTATTGTAACATTGTGGCAATGATTTCTCTTTAATTACGCAAAACTCAATTAATAATTTTTATACTTCCCTACTTCTTTAATCTATGTGTGTGAGTTTCCTTTCTTTCTCGTCATTTAAATTAACAGAGTACCATTGGATTGAAAATCAAATTTTTGCCTTACTGTGCTTGATATCTTTCATTTGGCAGAGACCGTAATATTGGTATGTAAGCGTAAGAAATCGAAGTTTTTATTATTCTTAGGAAAAACTCTGCTGAGAAAAATTGGATCACACATTTTTTTTTCCTAAAATTTATCGTTTCGTAAAAATAATCCTGAACTTTAGATTTTCTTTAATACGTGAATATTTCTTCTGAAATCTTTGATCGAAATATTTTTACTAACTCCAGAAGATTACGTGACCGTAGAAACGGAAAGTTCTCCGCGATTGGTATCGATTCAGTCCATAAAAGGAAATGAAGCTTATTTCTTTTTTTTTTCTTCTCTCTTTTTTCTTTCTATCTTTTTTTCTCTCTTGAAATATGAGAGAATATTGCTTTAAAAGTAAAACTGCTGTAGACATTTTTGAGAAGGGAAGAAAGAACTGGAATATTATTAAGGTTGTTTTTGTGTAAATATTTTGTTTTGCATAGTTTCTGTAATAAACCTATGAACTAAGCATCATATTGCGAAAATCAGATTTTTTTTAATTTACAAATTAAAAAAGTATTCCATTCTCAAAAAATTCGAATTTGTCATTAAAAAAACGATTAAATACTCAAAGAAAAATACAACCCATTATTACATTATTTTTTAAAAAAAGAGACGCGTTTCAATATTTAAATCGAATTCACAATCGCCAGTAATAAGCTTTCGGTATGGAGGTTTTGGAGGCATTTAACAGTCGAGGAAAGAATTATGGAAATTTGTTCTGTCAATTAAAGACACAAAGCGGATTTAAGCGGGTATTTCTGCTCACAAGTTCATTGTCAAAATAGTTTTAAAAATGTGCTTAATTTTATCTTTGAAAACAACTGAACCAAACGAACGATCCACAAGCTTGAAGTTGCTGCAGTGAATTTTGACTACATACCAACAACAACCACTTTTGTAGAGGGAACTTCTTCTGTTATAAAAAGATTTAAGAATAGAATAACAAATGAAATACTTTCATATTTTGTTTTACCATACATAGACAGAATAAAATCGAGCAAGACCCTACTTTTATTTTCTATGAAAGTAACGGATATTTTCACCACAATGAAAGAATGAGGAATGGTTTTCCTTTACAACTAGACAAACCTCTGTAAATATGTACAATTTAGGTATATAGTAAGTGAATATCGTTCATATTCATGTCATTTCATTACTATTTACATTACATACATTTTTTGACGTATTCCACAAATATTCTCATCTACTTAACCTGAGCATTTGCTAACGGCACGTGCCTGCGTTTTCCAGTAAAGTTATTGCATTAAAAATAATGGATTTTAGAGCGAAGATAGGCATTCAAACAGCTATTGGGCCATTCCACGTGACTCACGTTACAATTTGACGTGATTTTACAAAAGTAAATGTTATATATATTAAAGAAATACCATGCCTGATTTAAATAAAGCTGTTGACAGTCATCTGGTATACAGTGAGAATCTGTGGATGCCAGCATTTTAAATTTCAACAGAAATAAATGGTGTTTCAACCGGAATTTAACAGCGTGACTCACGTTACAAAAAAAAGGAACTCAAGTTTTTTGGGTAAATAAAAACCTAAGATTCCTGCTCTTTCAGAATAATAAAATTTAAAAACTGCTTTTCATGGCACAAAATATGTTTCTAAGTTGTGATATATACGAAAATTAAGTTCATTCTGCAGTCACTAATTAAGTTATTCAATATTTTGAGTGTGACTCACGTTACATAGTTTCGTGACTCACGTTACATCTCCGTTTTAGTCCTTTACTTTACATTTTATTTTGAAAATTTTGTGTAGAGATTTCACCTAAATTCAATTAAAATTAATGCTTAATGACTTGTTTTCTTTAGTTGATCAGTTTTAAATACAGTAAAACCTCTCCGAGCGGTCACTTTTACAAAGCGGCCCCCCCTCTTAACGGCCAATTTTTCGCAGCACGAATTTTTTGTCCCATAGACCTAGGATTAAAATTCTTCTTAACAGCTGCCATCTAACCCCTCTGAATGGTCACAGAGTGGATTCATCAATTCAATTTTCCAAAACATATGTTTGTCTTTTTTATACTACTTCCCATATTTTCTCTATGGCTGCATTGTACTGATTTCAAATTCTCAATTCATACATCTGGAAACTTTTACAGAATATTACACACCATTACATTTCATCTGATATCAATCATAACATTTAATGTTGCATAATGGCTGTAAAATTAGTTGACTGCTGTCAGAAGTAGGCTCTTCAAAGAACTTACTTTTCTCATCCACGACTACTGATGAATAATTAAATTTTAAGCATCTCAAAAGAGAACAAGTGAGATGTTGACCTTGCTTTTTAAAATTTCGCTTATGTTCCAATTTTATATGCATAAAAAAAAAATTCTCTCACTCAAGCTAAATTTTTAAATAATTTCTGTTTATATTTTCTTGGGATAAATAATTTTTTCAGCATGAGTTCAGTGGACATTGAAATCTTCTTTTCAAATGTATATTACATTTACGGATGAGTATTGAGTAACTCACTTATGACTACAGTTTAACTGTGAGGTGAATAAACGGAATTTCTCCTTGTTTTGGCGAGTCTTCCTTAGTGTATTTACATATTTGTGTACTTGTTGAAGCGATATTTAAGAAGTTTGAATTTAGCCAAAATTTCCTTTGAAAGTTTCATATGTTTATTTTTCAGCTTATATTGAATTGCTAGAGGCAATATCCTTAGCTTTTCGACTTTTCTCGTTAGACATTCTTTCATCCAGAGACAATGTTTCTGTTTACATGCAATTTACTTCCCTTCTTGCTTCAATTTTTCTCGGCACCTTTTCTGTCATACTGCGGTTACTCGTTAAATATTTTAAAAAATTCTTTTACTGGGGAATGAAAAACCTTTCGTAGGTACGGAAGAAAAATATGTGCATGCATAAACACATGCTACACATTGGAAAGCTGAGGGCCAAAACAGGGACCCAGTGCACTAATTGAAATATTATAAAACACTAAAAGTATTAAAATTACGCTATTTATATTTAATTTCATCAGTATTATTAATTATATATAGGTGTGTACAAGTGCTAATCCTCCTTTTAGACCCTAAAATACCATTAGGGCACATTAAATACTTTTAAGAAGTTAATATTAGCTTATATTGGCTGTAACTCACTTTTCGCGTGACTCACGTTACAAAATAAACATCCTTATTTTTTGAATAAAAAAAGCAAAAAACTCTAAATTGGCCGATAATTTCTTTTTTGTAATATACATGAGTAGGAGAAACAGGAAAAAAAATTTCATTTATAAGCTATAAAATTTGGAAATATTAAAAAAATTAAGTTTTCGTGACTCACGTTACACAAAATTTAATGGTTTAAAAACTACTTTAAAAAATTATTTTAAGAATAAATTTCAAAATGTACTATTAATAATTGTTTTCTTATCGAATAAATCTGCCAGGAAAAAATGCAATTAAATTGTGGAAACATTCTAAACCAATAAAATATGCTCGTTTAAAATTGTGTCTAGCAGAGAGAGACTTTCACAAGATTGTGAGCTCATATAACAAATTCTCTTACAAAAAGAAAATGATTCGACTGAAGTTACCTTATTCTAATTTATAAACTTCAATCAATATAGAGAACGTACAAAAAAAAAATGAAGACAATTTTTCAACTTTTTTTTTTTAACACCGAGTTCCCATGTTGCCAGAAATTGCCCTATTGCACATTTTTCTGTCAGTTTCATTGCATGGTAAACATAAAAAAAGGAACTTTAATAATTTCAGATGACTTGTACCAGGAAGGAGTGTCTTAAAAGATGCCATGGTGAAGCCTGTATAAAAATAACGATACTAAGGAATATACAAAGCTTCATACACATATTAATTTTCCGAGCTCACTAGCTAGAAATTTCCACATTGAAAAGGGATCTACATTCATGTCAACAAATTAAGGATAATTCAGAATCACCAGAAAATTGAACTCTAAATTGAATAAATCCACCGTGAAATGGTTACACACATCTTCACGAATAACATGCAAATTAAAGGAAGCAACTGGATGACGCAAATTGTGCGTCACGACAAGAGTGAAACAGAATGATATATAAGGATTGCTGGCAATGAAGTAAAATTGTTCTCATACTTTTTAAAAGACTTTAGGTGCTCTGGCAGAGCAGTAATGGCCGAAAGGAAGCCTTCTGATGGCTTTTTACGGGGTAGAATCATCGGCCGCCTAGAATGTCAGCTCACTTAGCAGGAGGTTTCTGAGGAACTTCGAATCGCCAAGAGTGTCATCTCCAGGCTTTGCCAACGCTTCCAAGATAATGGTAACGTTAGTAGACGTTACAGCAGAGGTTGTCCTCGAGTGACAATACCGAATGAGGACCGATATCTGCCTGTTTTCGCCAAAAGAAGCAGACAGAGCACAGTATTGGACCTATCTCGTCAGCTCTCTTCAGCTACTGGGATGACAGTTTCAAACAGACAGTCAACAGACGGTTAGGGCAGATTGGACTGTATGTTCGTAGGGGTGTCCCACTTACTGTAATTCACTGCAGCCTTCGCTTCGCCTGGAGTAGATAGCTTGCATTATGGACACCGCAACAGTGGGCCTGTGTGATATTTTCTGACGAGTCTAGGTTCAGTTTGCAATCAGATTCTCAGAGGATTTTCCTTTGGAGAGAGCCAGCTACCCGTTACCACCAAGAATACATCGTTGAAAGACATCGTTATGGTGGTGCAGGATAGCTCGTTTGGGGAGGAATTAACCTGGGTTTTAGGGCACAGCTGCATGTTCAAACTTGAACCATGACAGGCCAAATCTATCGGAACGTCATTCTGGATCAACACGCGCGCTTATTTCGGGGCGCCATGGGCGCAGAATTTGTGTTTATGGATAATAACGCCCGTCCGCAAGTGCGAACATCGTGAACGAAGGCCTTGAATCGGAAGATATCACCCGTATGGACTGGCTAGCATTCTCACCAGACTTGAATCCAATAGAACACGTGTGAGATATGCTTGGCCGGCGAGTTGCAGCCCGTCAATCACCTTCTACATGTCTATCGGAGCTTAAGAGAGCGTTGATTGTTGAGTGGTGTAACATCCCCAAGTACAGTTTGATAACTTGATTCTGAGCATGCCTAAGCGTTGCACAGACTGTATTTCGTCGTTTGGAAGACATACTATGCATTAGCTTTCATAATAACCGCGCAACATTGATTTTTGTGAAAATGGTATTTTTGCAATTTGCTCCAGGGGGTAAAAATCGCAATTTCACTTGAAAATATCAAACATGTAGCATCTTTTTTGCAATTTATCTTTTGTTTATGAAACAAGCTTTACAAATTAGTAGCATTTGTTTTGCTTCTAACTTTTTACTTGGCTGAGCTTGCATTACCCTTAATTTATGAACATGAGTAGTTCATGGGAGAATACATAAATTTAAAATACATCAATCTTGTTATCCCCGACGCAAAAAAGTAGTGTGTAAGTTTACCTTGTGTATCTTTATACCTACGTATCTGTACGCAGAGACGCTTGAAGCTCAAAATGTTGGGGGGGGGGGATCTTCTATTTACTAAAGGAAACTAAATTTTCTGAATAAAAAATATAAGCCTACGTTTAATTAAGGAGACATGAAGATAGGACTAAAAGCAGTTTTCTCTATGCAGTAGATGAATCGGCTGATAAAATTAGCCAAATAAGGCAAGTTTTGGAAATGCACATCTATAGAGCTACAATTCAACTAGAGTGCACGCTAGTGGCATTTTTGGCTGTACACGTAAAATCGGTTTTGACCATTACTCCTTGACGAACGGGCAACAGTTGAAAACGCACATAGTTAAATACGTCATTTTCCGTCACTATGATGTGGCAAAAAGTTTTCAAACATATAACAATCTCCTCCCTCCCCTGTTATATCTCCACCATTTTCTCCTAATGTTCAAAGCCAGTTTCTGCCTTGTAGATACAGAAGATCGCACTCTAGATGTATACTGGTTCTATGGTCACAACGCTATTATTTGTAAAATTCAATCGAGGTGCCCTTTCCTGTTTATGTGTTTTTAAAGGTTAAAAATGGTTGAACCGATTTTTAATATGGTTTTATTACTTTTTTGTTTTGTTTTGTTTTGTAATATTTTCTGATTGATCGTGCTTAGTTTCGATTATTTAACGTTTGAAGACTTGAATTTATTCTTTTGTTTTAACGTTGTAGACTGACCTAAAATTTCAAAGCCAGGTTTCAGTTATTATGTGACTGGTAAAAATTGTTATACAGTCAGTAGTTTGCAACTTTTCCGGTATTTTGATACAATCACACACACACACACGCATACTGAAATTACAATATTATACACTAATAACTATGAAGGCAAGTAAAGATACAAATAAGAAAAAGTGTTTTATTCTATTCTATGAAAAAAAATCAAGTTACATGATCGTAGCAAATGGAGAATGCCAAATATTTTGCAAATCCAATTATTATGCTTCCATTATTATGTCATGAATCATTATATTTTACGCACGCAGGATAATTAATTTACCAATCTAATTTTCTTTTATTTAACTTTTTCACTATCTCAACTATTTCCAAAATCAAAAGCTTCAATTTCAAGAGTCAGATGTTCCAGAGTCGAAAAGTCAAATCATTTTTCAGTGGATACTTTTCTTTTATTACCTTCTTTCATGTCTAAATTGTTTTAACAGTGAAAACCCCTTAACTTAGAAATTAGAAGTATCAATCAACATTCAGGTAATTTATCCACCTATATCTTTCTCTCGTTATTTTTTTAAATTGGTTTAATTCTGTCAAAAGTATCATAATCAAACATCGGGCTGGTTACCAGACTCTTTTTTCTTTTATTATCTTCATCGTGTTACTTGTTTAAAATTTTACTCAGTCACAAATCAAATCAGAAGACTCGAAAAAACAAATCGATATGCTTGAAGTCACAAATCAGGTGGCTTGAAGTCATTAATCAGATGGCTGGATCAGAAAACTCAAAGTCACAAATCAGAAGGCTCGAAATCATAAATTAGAATGCTCGAAGTCACAAATCAGGGGGCTGGAAGTCACAAATCAGAAGGCTCGAAGTCACCAATAAGAAGGCTCAAAGTCACAAATCAGGAGGCTCAAAGTCATAAATCAGGAGGCTCAAAGTCATAAATCAAAAGGCTCGAAGTCACAAGTCAGATTGCTCGAAGTCACAAGTCAGAAGGCTCGAAGTCGCAAATCAGGAGGCTCGAAGTCACAAATCAGGAGGCTCGAAGTCACAAATCAGGAGGCTCGAAGTCCCAAATCAGGAGACTCGAAGTCACATATCAGAACGCTTGAAATCACAAATAAGCGGGTTAGAAGTCACAAATCAGAGGGATCAAAGTGTCACAGTCACTTATTAAAAGTATCATCGTTTCAAATTAAAAGTCTCAAAGTCACACATCAAAAGCTTGAAAGTAAAAGTAAAAGTTCAAAATAGCAAATGTCTCTTCTTTTTTCAACGTCTCATCAATCAGTTTCATCTGTACTTGCAACACTGTATTGTCCAGATCCCACTGTATGGTCGCAAATTAATAATCTATTTAATTATTTTCATATAAGTTTCATGATCGTATACAATAGGATCGATCATCTTCAAACGATTAAGGAGAATGTGTATGTCGTTGATGATCTCGTTGATTTTTTTTTCATCATCCCTGCAATGAAAATCGTAACGTACATGAGATACAATAAATGAATTTCATTAAAAATATATTCAAAAAACTAAGAAATTAATAATTCTCTACCATAGAATATCTTAATAGTTAATTTTCCGTTAACATATTTTCGACTCATAGCCAATGAGTATGACCTAATTTCGCTTTATAATTAAAACGCTTTCTGTTTCTGAATTTGAATTCAGGACTGGTTCTCCTTTAAGAGTATTTTTTTTAAGTCTACGGGAGCCTGATAGTTGACACCTTTAATTTCCCTGAAACTTAACTTCCAGAATGTATTAATTAGTAGTGTTGTTACAAGAAAACGTGAAGCTTCTTTCCTCTTAAATTTCACTTGTTGACCTTTGAGTAGAGGTCAAAGTTTAAGGTCATGATACTAAATGTATCATCATTTTACACCAAAAGCAGTGAGTGACCCATGCCTTTTTTCTAAATATGGATACTATTTGACACTAGGTACATGCTAACATAAATAATTTGGTGGTTCAATCTTGGCTTTGGAGGCAAAGGTCCGTTGAAAGTGCAATGTTCGTTACTTTTTTTGCCTTGTTTGGGTCTGAATAGCTTTTGAGGAATTGGAAGATTTGGCACAATATATTCTCTTCCAACACATTTTACGTCTTTACTCGTACAAAGTAAGGGAAGGGAGATTAATTCTACATTTGTGAATGATTTCAAATGGCACATACTGTAATGCAATAGCAAAAAAAAAAAGGTGAAAAGTTGTTGGTGCCATGGGATACACTATTGCATTTTTGTAGTCAAACTATTTACTTGGACCCATTTTCAGCCGAACTAATGCCCATCCACCCCACCCGCTTCCCATGGGACCATATTTAGTGCAAATTTTCATGAACTTATAATTTGTCGAGCTCTGTGGCTATTAAGGTCTTGCTATTGTCAGTAAGTAAAAATGGCCTTATTATGATAAGTTTAAACATATTTTTTAACTTTT
Source organism: Uloborus plumipes (assembly GCA_038373865.1). Taxonomy (NCBI): domain Eukaryota; kingdom Metazoa; phylum Arthropoda; class Arachnida; order Araneae; family Uloboridae; genus Uloborus; species Uloborus plumipes. Next base: position 20,319 of record JAXGGA010004211.1, on the reverse strand, counting down.
GATTATTCGCGAGAAAAATATCTTGTGGACAATGTCATGCAGCTACACTTTTTCTTGAAACAACTTGATTGAATTGCTCTTCAGGTTTCGAAAATGCATTAAATTATTCTTCAAACGTTTATTTGATAAGACAAGCTTCTAATTTGTTATTAATGTTTCAATAAATTAAAAATGGCTTTAGTATGACATGATTGAAATATTTTAATGAATGTTATTTATTTGTGAGGTAAAAAAATTTAAAAGTTACCGTTTTTGTTGCCATTTTTTGTACATGTAAATGCAACTGAGAGTTCCGGCAGTAAGTCCGGTAGAAAACAAAGCAGCTTTCACCCAATCCATCATCTGTAAATAGAGAAATATAAATTAATTCCAATTATAGCTCAAACAAAAATTGATGACATTAAATCCAGTTTAATTTAACAAAATAATCATTTATCGCTTACAAAATAAATGAATAAACTTTCTTTAGTACGTAATACACACACACACACACACACACACACACACACACACACACACACACACACACACACACACACACACACACACACACACACACACACACACACACACACACACACACACACACACACACACAAATACAGGGTGCTTCAAAAAAATGTATACACACTTTAAACTATTGTAGTTTTCCCGCTCTACAAGGCTAATGTTATATTTCTTCGCCAGGTGCCAGCATAATCGTCCCTCTATGTTATATTATCAGTTGGAATTTGTAATATCAACATGGGGGACGTACGTTTGAGTTTTGAAAAACGTAAGCAGGTAATTAAGTGGTACTGGAAGTTTGAGAATGTAAATGAAGTTCAAAGACAGTGGAGAAGGGAGTATGATACAGAACCACCTTCAAGATTAACAATTACACGCATACGAGACAAATTTGAAGTTCATGGAACAGTGTGTGATGTGCATAAAGGTCATTCAGTTCGGCCTCGAACAGATACAAGTGATGAGTCATCAACGGCAGTCTTGGAACTGTTTCAACGCTCTCCTAACAAATCTTCAAGGCAAGGGGCACATCTTCATTTACATTGGACTTTCAGCTTTCTATTTTCCTGAAATTTAACTTTGTAGAACGGTAAATAAATTTTCTATGGAAGTTCAAAGTGTGTATACATTTTTTTGAAACACCCTGTATATATTTGTGCTTACAAACTAAAGACGAAGTTGAAAAAGCACCATACTAGCGGAAAGGAAAGTTAGAGTGGGTGAAAGACAAATCAGGATATTGACTACGGTCAGGTACGTTAACACATGTGAACAAATACAGTTAGACATGGTGAGGAAGTTTCGGAAAGGGGTAAACAGCACTGACGGTGTGAGCTCTGCATCTTTGCGTGATCGATTGCACTTGATATATTTAAAACGACCGCTAGTTTCTGCCAAATAGACGACCAATATATTGCCTTGAAGGTGAAAAAGTGCTAGCAGCAGGCTGCGGAGAAAATAGTAAAACACATACAACGGACTACTGAACGACTGATGTCGTGTCTTACTATGAACAGAAGACAACACAGTGGTGGTTTGTTTGTCTGATGAAACGATCTGTATTTTTTAGGTATGTTCACCGAAAAAGGCCTTTTATGGGGTATCAGAAACTCTAAAATTGGACAGATAGTCCATGGGTCTGGTAATCTTTCCGGATGATGGTAATTTAGTTTTGGTGGGCTATTCTGGACGCAATCACATCTATTATTTTAGTTTCTTTTCTTGTTTCGTTCTTTTTTATTTATTCTTTTTCATTTGATGGTTTATGAAAGCCATAATAAATATGGTAATAATAAAAAGTGGGAGTGAAGTGCTTCTGAGTGCGTTATAAAACAGTTTTGAGAGTAGTTGCGTAGGGTTATAATTAATTTAAATTCGTATTTAATTAAAATTATAAAATATATAGATTATTATTGCTTGACTTCCTCTTTTTTAAAATTCCATACGGATAATATTTTTAATCTTGTTCCTGAGTGCGTATCACTTATTTTCATGAGTGCAGTGGAAATTTTTAAGTTTTGCCTAATTCGCTTTCCACTCTTGTAATGATGTCCTAATCTTGATATTAATGAATGTTAATCAGATACACATTGTTTACACAAATTAAAAATTTGGAGACATTGTATTGAGATGCAGGTTTTTTTTTTTTTGTTAAGTTAAGCTTAACTGCTGAAAATGCTTGGGCCGGTAGTGACTTTAAATTTTTAAACCTTCGGTCCCGTTGCTGCGCTTTGTTTTCCGCACTCTAGTCCTCAAGGGGTAAAAGGTCGCGGAGGTATCATGATTGGTAGTCTTACAGACCTTAACGTCCTCACAAAGGAGATTAAATCACTAAAAATCACTATTATAACAAGATTATCCATTCATATATGTTTTATAAATGACTTATAACAAGTCTGTGACCAGCAAAAAGTTCAAACACTTAATAACCAATTTCTGACTGTAGTAAAGTAATTTTTACTCATTTTAGAAGTTGTAAAAAAATCAGACTCAGTATTTAAAAAGTATAAACACAATTACCTACCTCTAACAATCCAATATAACGTAAGATAAGTCGCTGAGAAATCACTTTGATGCTAGTAGCTCAAATATTTTTCTCAAAATGGCGTAAAGCGTAGCTTGAAAGCGATATATTGTTGTAGCTAATAGCACTGTTCTATTGTTATGAGCAGAGTGAAATTAGCAACAATAAGATTTTTGACAAAAACATGGATTTACCAACAATACCCAACAATAGTAAAGCAATAACATATGTTGGTGTAGTGTATTAACCAACATTTCATGGATAAAACGGGAAATTATTAAAAAAAAATAAATAAGTGTTTTGTGTACATATAGTGCAAACATTGTCAAATGTCCAAGATTATGGAGGAGGGAGACATTTTAAATCTATTACTTATCGTTTCACCTCCAATGCTTGAATTAAAATACTTTCCCCCGCCCACATACAAAAATATAAAATTAGAATACCAATCTTTAAAAACTGTTTTTTTGTGATAAAATACAAATATTTCACGACAAGCAGCTTAATCTCAGAGCAAATGGCTGTAGTGTTCCAAGTAATTTGCCTTTTTGAACTTACGGTTCTTAAGTGTCAAACCTTTCATTTGGTTACTTTTCTAGAATCATTTTGAGAGAGTAGAAATATAAAAAATAAGAGATGAACCTTTATAAACGTTTTTGATACCCTACATTGTGCATTCAATGTAAGTTCAATTTCACTAAATTTGAAGAAAGATGTATTTGCAAAAAAAAAAAAAAGAAGAAAAGAATGTTAGATGAAAAAATCGTTTCAAGATATCCGTTGAAGATTAGCGATGATAAATTTTATACATGAATGCAAAATAATATGACTTGTTACCAGCAATTCTCATTCTTTACCATACAAATATGCAAAACGATTTTTTTTTAATATTGCCATTTTATATGGGGAGGTACGATCAAAACTGAAATTGCTACCTGGGTCTTGAATGCTAAAAGGTTGAGAATAGGACATTAGGGTGGTCCTTAGCATATGGTCAAAAAATTAATTTCATATTTTCATAAGTCTTAGCCCCTATTTTTTTTCCTTTGGGGTTAGTAAGTAAGTAGTAAAAATTATTTTAAAATATTTCAATAATAACACGTGCCTCAAAGGGGATGAAAAATGAAAAAATACAGCGAAATTAGTAAATTTTCAAAACATCTTTTAATAACTCTATTTTAAGTATAAGTAATATTTTGTAGAAAAATAAGATAAGAAGGACATGAATTGCTTAACTCCAAATCAAATTTCTATAATGTTAAGCTGTAATAATACTAGTTCAATAGCTTTTTGTCAGTAAATGCTTTGAACACGATGGGAAACGGCTACGATAATCTTTAACAATTTGCAGTAGGTATTGCTTTTGCTCCTCATTGTGTGTTATAATATTATTGTATTCTTCCATAAGCTTTACACCTCTTTCTGCAGTATCATTAACAACTGCTAAGTTATTGACTACTGTTAGGCCAAGTTGATAATCATGAAGAGTACTCCAGGTGGACGGGTCATGAGCAATAAAGTCAAAGGGTATTTTAAACCGCTTAAAAAACTTGGATGTTCTTTTTGATACAAAGCTATGGAGGTTTTTGTTTGTAAACTCAATCAATTCCTCCGAATTCAACTGCAGGCGCTTGTAGTCACAATTAATTGATTCTTTTTCTTTAAATGCTTCTGCCATCTTCTTTTTCTGATCAACAGGAACATTATCATCAAAAAATGCCAAAGCAACTGATTCTTCAGTAAGATACCATAAATGTCTGCAAAATTTTTCTGTAGTTACTTCGGAAATTGTTTTATTTGTTTCTTTGTAAAAATAAAGATCTTTCAAAAACATCAAATCCTGATATGGGGCTTTACAGGCTAACGAAGCGTTGTACCATGCTTTAATGTACATCTTTATGATAAATATGCAAACATCTCTTATTCCTTGGTATTCCTTTTGATTCAGTGGAAATTCATTTCGAAACATAAATATTTTTAAACAATAAATAGCTTTCGCCATCCACCTGGCATGGTGAAAAGCACCAGGTAATCGAAATAAAATGTTATCCCCTTCTTGTCCGCCTAAAAATATAATAACTAAATGCAACAGCTCTTTGTAGTCATCTCTCGGTTTTGGTATACAAAACTGCTCTTTAGCAAAAAGTAGCACGATCTCTTTGTCCTTACCAATACTGTTTGCAACGAATTCATCATCAATTCCAGCAGTATGTTTAGAAGTGTCCATATTGGTCCAAGCTTGTTGGAAGCGTTTAAATAGTCCTGGTTCTGGTCCAGACGACGTACTGATGCATGCTTCATAAGCAGACTTTAAGACTAATTCATATATATGGTGTCTGCAAGGTAGATATAATAGATCTTTTTCCAATTTTCGTTCTAATAAAACACAAGCTCCTTTTGCTACTCCTGTATTTGCCGCTGTGGTATCACAACATAAGGCTTCTACTGAAGCCAAAAGTTTACTTTCTGCAAGCAAGCTGTAAACAGCTGATGCCATCTCGTCTCCACTCCCAGAAAGCAATTTAGGGACACCTAGAAGATACTCTTGTCCTTGTGCGGAAATGATTACTGGGAGCCTATCTACTTTCTGGTTTCCAGTTATTTCTGGGAGTAGCTTTCCATCCCAGTGAACTGTTGCAAACTCTAACTGTAACGTTTGAAGCTCATTTTTGATCACTGAAGCACGTTCAGCACGAAGCATTTGACGACATCGTCGTATCGAGGTTCGATTTATTACTAAATCTTTGGTATCGTGTCCCAAAGCTTCTGCGGCTGCAATTAAGATATGGACAGAATCTCTGTCACTTAACTTGCATTTATCAAGAACTGCTACCAATTTCGTGTTAATAAAATTAATAGTTCCACGTTTACATTTTTTGGATGGACCGGGCTCATCAGATGAGCACAACATATGCTCACTGCCAGTTTCATTTTCAGATGAACTATTCTTTTCAGGTGAAACAGTCACTAAAAAAGAATCATTTTATGAATTAGATGCAAAATGCTGAATGAAAAATGTGATAATGTAAAATAACTCCTACAGTGCACCATCTGCCGGTATTCTAAATCTCTTCATCTTCCCGGAAAGATAAAAATTTAATAATGTAGGGGTGTGGACGAAATTTAAGAAGAGCATGGAGAGCAGCTATGATTTTCCTCAAGATTTTATTTACATGAGGTAAAACTGGCAAAAATGTAGCAGAAATTTACAAGATTCAATGTTACGCATTTAATAATTTCATGTTTTAGAAAATGAGTGTTACTCTGTGTGTAATAGAACTTAATTAGAAGTTCCGACTGGTTTTTAAGTACAGCGATGCTTATATTTAACATAAAATCATTAGAGATAAAATAACTTAGTTAACATAATGCTAGTTAATCAAACAATGACATTAAATTAAAAAAAATCTAGTTCATTATGAACCTATAAAAATATATAATAAAAAGAATTGATTTTCCATTTACTTATTTTTTTTTTACTTACGTGACTCATCGATATCAAAGTCTATGTTATCCATTGTTTCCCTCACTTTCGTATCCTCTCTATTTTTCTCTCGTCTCAATTCTTCTGTAATTTGTCGTTTTAAAGCTCGTTGCTCTTTTTCATAAGTTTTTTTATCAACTCCTCCTAATGAACCAACTCTTCCTTTCTGTCTTTGGGAGATGAGAAATTGTCTATCTTCTTCAATTTTAATAACTTCTAAGGCATTAGAATGAGCAATATCAAATAGGTCTTCAAGTCTTGCTTTAAAATTTCGTTCTTTTTGCATTTGAACTTCGCTTTTTCTCTTACTGTTTTTATGGATTGCTCTCCATTCGTTATAAAGAGTTTCTAATTTAACAATGCAGTTCTGATGATCTCTAAGAGGTATTCGTGCCTTTTGCCAAAAAATCATAGTTTCTGAAATAACTAAACGAGCACTTTCGCGGAGACTTAATTTTACGTGCCTCATATTGTAGAAAAGGACTTGCAAGACCTGTCTATTGGAAGGCAGTTTGCAACCTAATATCTGATTAGTTTCAGTTCCAATCAAGTATACATACTTGCGAAGACTCCAGTTTTGTGCCATTTTTAATTATCAAAATACTTGCACCCGCCTTGTTCGGAAGATAACGCAATATTGAGCGGGAAGCGCGAAAAGAAGTATTCCAACAAAAATGCTGACACAGCGTAAACTGTGCTGACTATCGGAAATCACGTGGGCAGACAAGTTATTTTAAATTATATTTTAGTGTATGTTAGATATTATTTACTTTATTCACTTTCATGAATTTTATTTATTTTTTCCCCTCTTAAAAAAGAGAAAAGTTACTGATTTTCATAAAAACTTCAACTTTTAAAGCTTTTGAGGCACCATTTAAAATTGTAGGAATGATTTAATTTTTTTTCTACATTAGTGTTAGACCAGAAGGAAAAAACTGAGGGGGTAAGACTTAGGAAAAAAAAAAGTTGAAAAATAAGGACCACCCTAATAGGACATAAAGTAAGTTCTATGAATTTAGATGGTAGTGAATATGATACACATGGGCGCTTATCCTCCAAGGTCAATGGCGAACCTTCCCTTAAATGCCCCTTGAACAAGAGCCCCCCTCCTCCTACCAAAAAACAGATAGTACCCCTAAAATAAATAATAAAGTATATTAACCTTTTATTAGAGCAAAATATTCCTAATGAAAGGTTAAAAACCGCTGATTTAGACATAAAGAAAGCTCGGTGAATTTAACTAACAGTGGAAATTATATACAGGGGCTTCTCATCCCCGATGTTCAATGACGAATCCTCCCTTAAGTGCCCCCAGAATAGGAGCTCCCTCCCACAAATAACAGAAAAATATCCATAAAAAAACAATGCGCAGTGTGTGCCATGTCCCCCCTCACCCACCCAGTTGAGCTCCACTGGCGTATAAAATACTACATCTACGGCCGTTTCAAGTTTCTGAAAAACACTGCATCACACTGCACACTTGTACGTCAGTTTTAGAAAAAGTGTTGGAAGGCTCAGACTCCATCGACATTTTTCTACCACTGAGTAAAAAACTACTCAACTTCTTCAGTTTTATCGCCGAAGTGAATCGTAAATAAATACTTTAAATGCGTACCCGGGGCCTCAACGGCGCAGTGGGTCTGCCCGTCAATTTGTAATCTCAAGAGGCGCGGGTTCGATTCCCGCCTTTACCCTGGGTGTAACTTCCTTCTCTGTGCTGTAAATTCTTTCCTTCAATAAAATCTGTATTGTACTATCTGTGGAGGCAAGACGCATAGTACGCAGTCCTCATGTGTGTCGAAGTCTATTGACTTCTAGAATAGAATAGAACATGCGTGCCCAATCAATGGGTCATTACAGCACTTTATTCACCATGTGATATATGACTACAGGATATTAAAAGAAACGGGCTATCAGACCAAAACTACTCTGCCATTTCATGTTTTGGACTCCCCTCCTCCCTGGACATTGGTTGACGGCATATGCCTGGAATTAAGTTATTATCATTATGCATTTCGCATGAAACAAATATGCATTGCTCGGTTTAAAATATTGTTTGTTGAAAAAATTTAATTTTATGATTTGGAGGTACTGTTTCGTTACCATCTGTGTAATTTACATTTAATGCAGCTACAGTTAAACCTTGCTAACTCGAACACACTTAAGACTACAACCCCTATCCTTGACCCAGTGTTTATAGTGTACTTCGGATACGACAAGATAATTTTGAATGTCTCTAGGAGTTAGTTTTAATGACATTCGACTGTAGCAGCAAATGGAAGCAAATGACATCGTTAAAAACGCACATAGCCAGTAAAGACAAAAAAAAAAAAAAAAAAAAACTAAAAAGTATTTTGTAGCAAAATATGTCCAACGTACTAGTAAGCTCTGTAGCTTTACAAAACTGCAACTCAATTTAAACTGCTGTAGTAATCGAACTTTCTAGTAGTTTCTTTAAAATATGTCATTTATCGAAACCCTTTTTTTCTCGTTAATGTTGATCTTCTTTAACTAACAAGGAGAAGGCACGACTGTGGCGTTGGAGATTTGGGTGTTTTGGTTTTTTTTTTTTTTTGGTGAAAAAGGACACCTAGAAACTCAACTGGCTAAACTAGAACGACGCACTACTCGGAAAATTATGAAAAACATTGATTTAAAGTCTTAGAGGTGCCTTATGACTTTAAGATCTCAATAAAAAATAAATGTTGTTTTTACAGTATATTACAGCTAATTTTACAGTAATTTAACAGTAAAAAACTGTAAAATTTCTAGTTTCCCAGTTTATTACTGTACATTTTACAGTTTTCAAATGGAACCTCTGCCGCCAGTTGTTTACTACCGTACTGTTGTTTTTACAGCACAATACAGCTAATATTACAGTAATAAACTGTAAAATAGTTAGTTTTGCAGTTTCAAACTGGAACCTCTGCTGCCAGTATTATGCTGTAAAAAAAAATATTTTTTGCAGTGTAGTCGAGCCGCTGCGCCGTCTACTGTGTATAGCTCGGGCTTTTGCGCCGGAGGTCTAGCGGTCAATCTTTCCTTCAGATTTTTTTTTCTTTTGTTATTTCAACAACTATTAATAAACGTTTTTCAAGCGTCCATTTTTTTTTTCATTTAACTTTTTGAAGAGAGTAAAGTTCTTCTTTCACTGAAAAACATTCGTGCTTGTTGTTTGCGGAATAACTAAATAATCAAAGAATAATTATAGGGTGAGTTCTGGTAAGTGCGTCCACGGGGTAAGTGCATCCACTGGGAATTATATGAACACTGTCTTGAAATGGCTTCTGCAACACATCGACTATTTTAGATAACTGTCTAATGATAATTTCAATAGGTAGAATTCAGGCCTGGATTCAATAGACGAAACACAATCAGGGATAACTTAAATGTCTTCAAAAAAACTCTTTAAAAAAGATTGAGGATGTTTTGTTTCAGTTTCTCTTGTAGTCATACCAAGCAATTGAAGTCAAGAAATGCAAGTTATTTCTTTTAAGTAATAGCTACTAATAACATACATGAGGTATTTTGATCAAATACTCTAACTAAAATTTGTTTATATGACGGTACGCACTTTCCCTTTCTTTAAAGTAAGGTGGGGGTAAGTGCGTACCATTATGAAGGGGCAAGTGCGTACCACTATCATGAGGCATATGCGTACTATTATGCGGAGCAAGTGCGTACCATTATGATGAGACAAGTGTATACCATTACGTGGAGAAACCGGCTCGCATAATTCACCTTTAATTTTGCTTTCCCTCTTTTATAAACCGATTATAAATCCGACGTCATTTCCATCAAGTATTTATATTAATTGAATGCGGCATAAAATTTCAATTTCATTCATTACCTCTGAAATATATTGGCTTTTAGATATCAGTTAGTAAATTTTTCGTTGAAAATAGTGATCATGAGCTTTACTTAATTTAAACCAGAATGACAAATGAAGCAATGAAATTAAGTGAAACACTAAATAAGGAATCAACTGATTCAAAAAACGAAGGTGGAGTAATGAATAAATTATATTTAAGAAAATTAAAGAACACCTTGTGGAAAACTATTTCAATGTACAAGAAAAAAAAGTACAAGTATCATAGCATGATCAATTATTTTTTTTTTCTTTATTTTGTGTTTTTTCTTACTGCTGCTGATTCTAATATAAAAAATATTTTAAAACCGTATTTATTCGGAAAAAAAAAACAAATTGTTCACTCAGGTCACCTAACGATCTACCATACAAATAGATTTAAAGAAAATCACAGGGGTACGCACTTACAACAACGCTATTGGACGCCCATGTCTCATCTTACATTTAAGAAGGGGTAAGTGCGAACCCTGGCTTAAACACAGACTGATTAATGTATTTAACCAAAATAAACTACGTAGACTATGAGTGATTATTACTAAATAAAAACAACTTACATTTGCTCACTTGGTCTTATTAAAAGGACAGAGGAAGAATCACAGACACAACTCTCTCAATCTTCAAATCACAGTTGTTCGCAAGACACGTGGAATGTCACTGATTGCGTTTCATCCATGCAAGCAAGTGCTGATCTCTAGTATTAGGAATTATCCCAAGGCAACTACCTAACATATTTAATATGTGCCAGAAGTTTTTTACTGCTCATATTCACATAATTTAAGGTGGACGCACTTACCCCGCTAGGTAGGGAAAGTGCGTACCTTAGAATAGGTGTCATAAACCAGGTCACAAAACCTATGCTTATGATTTATTTAACATATTATATGCTTGAAATCTTAGTAAAGGATCTGGAAAGAAAACTAAAAAAAAAATTGTGAGTGTACAAGATTTTTCAACAGAGCAGCATCTCTGAGAACATGAACTTTGCAAAAAAGGGTACGCACTTACAAGAACTCACCCTAGTGAAGATTTTACCCTAGACACGAATGTTTTTTTTCTCGCTCAGTTTGAAAAAAAAAATCAATGTTCACTTCCATCAAAATCTGTATTTTTTCGTCTCCATTTTATGCTCTTAACATTGTATAAATTGTATCAATATACATAAATTTAAAGTCATTATTAGTATCTATTTGAGAATCGTAGTCCGAGGTCGCTATTATGGTTTTAGTAAACACGAAAACAATAAAAATTGGCGAAATAATTAATAAGATCCATTCTGACAGAAAATTTATAAGCAATATTTTTTGCAATATTTTTTTTACTAATAAATATTTTATTTGTCAAATAAAATTTTTTTTGTAGCCTATAACACTTTCGTTCCTTCTTACGCCTTAAAAAAATATATATATATTTTAAAATTCTAACAAAATTATTTTGCATTTTGAACAGTATAATTGTCACGCGCGAAAATACCGGAAAATCAAATCACTAATAAATTAAGTGTAAGAAAAAAATTTCATTTTAAAAAATCATTTTTGCATTTGAAAATGTCCATTTTAAAGTGCAAACTTATTCATGAAAATTTATTTAAAAAAAGAATGAAGAATTAAAAGTTTACAAACTGCCTACAAAAACTAATATAATTGCATTGAAAAAATTAATGATTAACTAACGAAATGTTTTTATCAAGCAAATTTCAATATATGCATTCAATCAATTTTCTAAAAAGGTTTTTCTTAGAAAAAGAAAACCTTATTTAAAGCAGCAAACGGAACGACATAAAACCGATTTAAATGCAAAAGTGATGCGGATTTTTAAAAATCGGGGAATGAAACAATACCCCTAACACAAGAGAAAGACTTTCCTTTGAAAACGGTAAGCATTTGATGCAACAACACATATTCAACTAATAGTATAACAGAAACTAGAACTCGACTGTCTTATAGAAAGAGCAATTTATCGTAAACTAAGTGGGTTGCAAAATCCCTTTAGTCGAAGCGATACTGGTTCGTGGAATGAAAGGAAAACCGTTAGACGAGGTACTAAAAATCGAATCGTTCTTGGGTAATAAGTTTGAAAAAAAAATCAATGTTCACTTCCATCAAAATCTGTATTTTTTCGTCTCCATTTTATGCTCTTAACATTGTATAAATTGTATCAATATACATAAATTTAAAGTCATTATTAGTATCTATTTGAGAATCGTAGTCCGAGGTCGCTATTATGGTTTTAGTAAACACGAAAACAATAAAAATTGGCGAAATAATTAATAAGATCCATTCTGACAGAAAATTTATAAGCAATATTTTTTGCAATATTTTTTTTACTAATAAATATTTTATTTGTCAAATAAAATTTTTTTTGTAGCCTATAACACTTTCGTTCCTTCTTACGCCTTAAAAAAAAATATATATATTTTAAAATTCTAACAAAATTATTTTGCATTTTGAACAGTATAATTGTCACGCGCGAAAATACCGGAAAATCAAATCACTAATAAATTAAGTGTAAGAAAAAAATTTCATTTTAAAAAATCATTTTTGCATTTGAAAATGTCCATTTTAAAGTGCAAACTTATTCATGAAAATTTATTTAAAAAAAGAATGAAGAATTAAAAGTTTACAAACTGCCTACAAAAACTAATATAATTGCATTGAAAAAATTAATGATTAACTAACGAAATGTTTTTATCAAGCAAATTTCAATATATGCATTCAATCAATTTTCTAAAAAGGTTTTTCTTAGAAAAAGAAAACCTTATTTAAAGCAGCAAACGGAACGACATAAAACCGATTTAAATGCAAAAGTGATGCGGATTTTTAAAAATCGGGGAATGAAACAATACCCCTAACACAAGAGAAAGACTTTCCTTTGAAAACGGTAAGCATTTGATGCAACAACACATATTCAACTAATAGTATAACAGAAACTAGAACTCGACTGTCTTATAGAAAGAGCAATTTATCGTAAACTAAGTGGGTTGCAAAATCCCTTTAGTCGAAGCGATACTGGTTCGTGGAATGAAAGGAAAACCGTTAGACGAGGTACTAAAAATCGAATCGTTCTTGGGTAATAAAATATTCCCTATAGGGTACTTTTTCACGTTTTAAATGAGGAAACGCAGGTGATTCAGGTGTCTTTCTTCCTCTAAATCTTTGTTTTTTTCCTAACGCATTACGCTCTAGGAAATTGAAAAAAAAAAAAAAATCGTAAAAATACTTGTAATTACGAGCATTGGGTACAATTGCAAATTTGAATGATCCTAATTTTACAATCGTCTAAGTATAAAAATAATATATACTTTTTCCACATTTCTTTGGAATAAACTGAGTTTGCAATATATTTTTAGAGCCCTTATAGTATTACATATTTTTGAAGTTATTTTATTTATTTGTGACTTTACACAAAACAGTATGAAACTAGCATGCTGTAGCTCTCATGCCATTTACTTCAGTAGGGTCACCCGGGGCAATTCCTGGTCAGCAAGTTTCTGGGGGTAATTCCTGGTCACAGTCCTTTTTATGTCTTATTAATCCTTCAGCAAAATGAAAAAAAATCGCAGAGGTACTCTGAACTATCTTCATTGTGATTCGTTACTTAATTATGAGTTGACTGTGTATTTAGTTTGAAAAAAAATATTTTTAAAATCCCTTGTTAAATTTCGTAAAACAAGATTGGCCTTAGTTTTGATACATTTTTACAAAGATCGTGATCAAACTCAAACTTCTGAATATTTTTCTTTTTTCTCTTTTTGGTTGAATAAGGTACTATGTCAGTTACTGAAAAATAGTTTTGGATTTACCATTATTGTTTTAAATAATTTGCAGGAAGGCTCCAAATAATGCCCCTGGTTACTGGGGTAATTCTTGGTCAGTGGGGTAATTCCTGGTCAGTCCTTTTTTTAATATTTATGAATTATTATTTCGCCTATTATTGACATATGTCATTGATTTAAACTATATGTAACTCTGTGAGCCTTAACTGCAAAGTTAACTGTAACCGCAATGTAACATTCTTATCTGTTAATGATGAGTATACAATATACTGAATTTTGCTTTGTTAAATTTCATTCAATTAGTTTATAAATTTTAATAATTATTCTTAATTATACTAAGAAAATGCTAAACTGTAACTGCATTGTACTATTCACTTAACTGTTCACCTTAACCTGTTCATAACAGACAGAAGCATGTGCTCAGTGTGTATGGTGCATGTGCACCGTATTTTTTATGAACCTATTTATTTGGTAGGTGAAGATTCATTCACAACAGATATAAAAACTGTAGCTATTGCATACAAAGTGTACAAAAAGTATTTTGGCTAAGTTTTATTAAGTAAAGATATGTTGAAAAAAATTGCATTCTTCCTTAAGAGCAAGAATCTGAGAAACTGTCACGCCTAGCATTATGAGGTGATTCATGACCTCTCAGATTTTCTCCCAAAAATTACCAAATGTTTATTATCTTATTAAAAGACCAAATCCAGAATGTTTTGTTCTAAAGTTGAGTTGTTTAGTTTTTATGGACCCCCAAAGTTGAAGGTGCGGCATCAAAAATTAAGCGGATTTTCAAGACATGGAAGTTGCTGTGAGTTAAAACTCTTACCAGGAACTGTTGAACTCCAATTTTCTTTTTGTATATGGCATATAGAAGGTTGAAACTTTACAAAATAAATGTTAAATTTGTGGTAAGTTGTTGCCGTAAGGTCAGTGAAGGCCCTCAAAACAAGGCATTTTTGACGTTTTTCAGCGTTTTCGAGGTCCAAAAACAGCTTGTACATTTCAGTTGCCACGGCAAAAGTAGTGTCGTTTGAAAGACCAGTGTTAGCACTTTAAAATAATGTATAAATAACCGAGGAAAGTTCAACGTGCTTTTAGATGCGTAAGGCCGAAATATGAAAAATGTCATATTTTACCGATATTCAAACGGTCATAACTTCCTCTGCCAACAACATATTGAAATATTTTTTCTGCCAATGTCATAGTCTATTCTTTGTCTTAACAGAACAGTTGAGTCCTTTGAGGCGAAATGCTAAAAAATTTTTTACAAAAAATGCACAGGAAAAAATACATTTTTTGTCAAAATTTTTTTTACATTTCGCCTCAAAGGACTCAACTGTTCTGTTAAGATAAAGAATAGAGTATGACATTGGCAAAAAAAATATTTCAATATGTTGTTGGCAGAGGAAGTTATGACCGTTTGAATATTGGTAAAAAATGACATGTTTCATATTTCGGCCTTGCGCAACTACAAGCACGTTGAACTTTCCTCGGTTATTTATACATTATTTTAAAGTGCTTACACTGGTCTTTCAAACGACACTACTTTTGCCGTGCCAACTGAAATGTACAAACTGTTTTTGGACCTCCAAAACGCTAAAAAACGTCAAAACTGCCTTGTTTTGAGGGCCTTCACTGACCTTACGGCAACATCTTACCACAAATTTAACATTCATTTTGTAAAGTTTGAACCTTCTATATTTCATATACAAAAAGAAAATTGGAGTTCAACAGTTCCTGGGAAGAGTTTTGGCTCACAGCAACTTCCATGTCTTGAAAATCCGCTTAATTTTTGATGCCGCACCTTCAACTTTGGGGATTCATAAAAACTAAACAACTCAACTTCAGAACAAAACATTCTGGATTTGGTCTTTCAATAAGATAATAAGCATTTGGTAATTTTTTAGAAAAAATCTGAGAGGTCATGAATCACAGGCGTGACACTCTCTCAGATTCTTGCTCTTAAAAAAACTAAATACAGTGTTTAATTAGCTATATATATATAAATACATTCTTTATCTAATTAGTTTAATAACTTGTATTAATAGTGTGCTTACAAAATATATGTATTTGCATCAATCATGTGAGTGACCAATAATTGCCCCTTAAGTGGCCAGGAATTACCCCATGTCTGGGGTAATTCTTGGTCACTAATTAACGACAATTATTCAAGTTCATTATGTATTGTTGATAGCATGAATATTTTATTCGATGGACATCCCAATGTGCTTCCTCCATACCAAAATTTGTAACTCTAACTTAGATAGATTTTGTGATAATTGGATGTTAATGCCTTTTAACCAGGAATTACCCCAGGTCACCCTATTAACTGTCATATGGTACCACTTTATTTACAATTGTGTTACATCTTCGATCAGTTTTATAACAATTATAGTTAGGGTACAGGGAAAAAATGTTCACATGCATTCAAACACACAGAATTTTTGCAATTGTGGTCGAAATGGATTCAGCATACTTTAAAAGTGTTAATTCATCGATATTCGAAAAATCCCATGAATTAAACAATTTCGTATAGACAAGCAAAAGAATGTATTAGTAATATGCAGTCAAAACTTAATTTTAATAAAATTTACATTTCTTATCATGAAGCATTCTGCCTTCGAAATGAAAATAGACACATTTTTTTCACTATGATTGATGCAAAGCAGTGCATGTCTGACAGGACTGTGAAGGGTAGAAAGATCATATTCACGTCATTACGAAGCAACTATACTAAGTTTGCCCCGACTATAGAAAATAATCAATGATTATTTTAGAAGTGCAAATGTAGCATCAGATTTGTTCTTTCAAAAATTTCTATACTAAGAGAATTTTTACTGCAAAAATTTAGTATTTGTGGCGCTTGTGTAATATTAATAAAGACCTAACAAATTGATGCAGAAATTTAGGCAAATAGAAAATCTATAGATTCAGTTGTACAATATACGCATATGGCAGCAAGAAATTGTAATAAAATATATAACTTAAAAATTTAATGTAAGAGTGAAGGCTTTCACGGCCGGAGTAAATACTAGTTACGGATTCCGGGCTGTTGTGCCGTGGTCTGAACGGTTTTAATCCATACGTTTCGATCGCAACTGCGGCGGTCATCTTCAGTGGGTGTCGTTAATTAGTTTGGCGACTGATGCGAAATTTAGAACTGCTGCAAGATTTTAAATTGAAAACGCAGCTTCCTCTACCTTCCGGCTCGGGATTGACAGATGACTGGATGCCAAAGCTTGTTAACTTTTACTTTTTCCTCCTTCTTGTTAAAATTATTTGGGTGTTTGAAAATTTCAATGGCCTCTCTATGTAATCTGGAAGTATTAAAAATTTAACTTCAACTGGATACCATTTTTTTTCAATTAAGTACAAAACGTAGTTAAATGATACAGTTTTATTTTTCTTTTAAATTGAGAGGAACCTAACAACTCTAAGCAAATCCTATTGGAAGTAATTGGTGGAGTAACTTAACGCAACATTCCCCCATAAAAAACACTTCTGTGAGGAAAGAAACTGAATTTTTTGTGGTTCTTCATTGATTCTTTGAGCCTGACAACGATCACACACTCTATCAAGCGGAAAACGGAATTCATTAGAATAGGCAGTCTTTGCACCTTTTACTGGCGTGTTAATGCTTAAGCAATTCAAGAGTAAGCTATTATCAGAGCAAAGTTTTATATTTGTATATAGTTGCCTTATACACTACGGAACATGAACCATTACGGTATTAAAATTATGCTTTTTTTTATTTACTAGTTGTTTCAAATGGCTCGGGAAAATTTGGATCCAAATAAAAATTAAAATGCAACAAACAAATAATAAACTTGAATGTCCAAACCTACTGTAGTTTATTATTTATTTATTTATTAATATTTTTTTTTACTGTTAGGTTATACATGTAACAACTATTTCACTCAGGACAACAACATTAAAAATACTGAAAAGTATAGCACGTTAAATATAAAACGATTTCTGATAAAAACTGTTAGAATGTTTTTCTTTCAAGGTTGATTCAACTTGCAATTGTTTGGAAAAATGGCTTGCCTTCGCACAAAAACTATACAGTTTCTATTTCGCGTAGATAAAGCATATTGTTTCTAAACTTGAAAGTAAATGAGGTTGGGACTTTTTTTTTCCTACTCTAAGATCTTTTCCATGGTCTTAAGTTAATATTTGCCAGATTTGGTGAATATTTGTTACAAATTGGGACTTTGTATAAAGAATTAGCGTGTATGTACGTACCATACCATCAAGATATACCAGAATTATATCAAAGTCAGATGATATCTTATGCCTAAGACGCTTTCTGAAAATTGAAAATTGAGGAAAACGCGGCTTTTTGATTGTTTTTTTTTTTTTTTTTGAAAGATATTAGCTCAGTAACTAAAAGATATGCTTGCCTCCGATGAAAGGAAATAAAATATTTCAACACATGGATCGCAAGGTTATTTATTTATATGAATAAACTTGCGATCCATGTGGAGCAATATTTTATACTATGATCTTTTAATGGGGTCGCTGCATGAAAAAGGCAGAGAAAACAAGCAATTAAAATTTTCTATGGGTGGCATTAATTATTTTCAAGGGAAACAGTAGTTTTACATGAATAATGTTCAATAGTCTAAAAAAGCTTTCTCAAATGGAATAAAAGCCATAATCCGACTGTGCTTCTTTTCCCCTCAAAAGTGTTAAATTTTCATCCTGTATTACGGGGTTTAGTACGCTCAGTCCGATATTGCATATCTTTTCAGGCGGTACAGTTGTCTAAACTTATAGGACCCAGTTCTTCCGGTCCATTGAGCTTTTTTTTCGTGAATAATAAGCAAAAAGTCACTCCCCCCCCCCAATCCTGAATTTTCAACTAGCCGTCGGACGCAAAAAATATTATCTAATCCTACTAAAAATTTCTGTTTTTTCTTTTTTTTTCTTTAAATTGAATATGGGTATACAGTTTTTCCACACGCGACGATTCTGGCCCTGAACTTTTCATTCTACCCTAAAATACATTCGGCTATAGTTACATAAATATATATTTTTCTAACAATAAATACTTTTATAGTTAATGAATTTTTATATAATAAGGAATAATTTAAAAAGTCTTATGATTTCAAAATTGCAACTGAACCTTTCAGGATACATAAAAGCATGAGATACAATTTTCTAAAAAATCAGAAGAGCCATCTCAAGAAATTGCCTAAATAAAAACGTATGAAAACAAAATGACAAAGCTCGTATTTTACATCTTCTTCTTTGAAATCCTCAGCTTTATTTTTGGCCATGTAAGTGACAGAAATATTTAGAAATATATCTTAGAAAGATTTGAAAATTGAATTCCGAAAGTTTTGCAGAGCCATATTTCGTTCCTTTTCAATTTTCCAGTTGAAAAACTAGAAAGTTTGCTGCGGGTAGAAGATATTTTCAGTTATTGGTTCTTCTTTTACAGCAGGTATAAAAGTATTCACCAGAGGATAAGTTCTGAAACTTGTCTTACACCGGTACTTACTGGTTCAGTCAACGAAAAGCTTTTAGGACATCGATACTTATGGCGACACAAAACTGAACTCATATAGGGAAGTAAAATGTTGATGTGCTTCAATTTTTATCAACTGACAAGTTTTAGAATAAGAACGTCTTTTTCTGTACTTCTGGTAAAAGATTGAAATTGAATGCTTTTGCTTTTCATGTAACAATTCCCGAAAGAGACATTATGATGATGAATGAGTAAACGAAATAGCCATCAATTGTGAATTTCTACATGTTTGCATTAAATTAATGTGTAAATTGCATAGTTCGTCATTTTGTGCTTATAAAACGTTCCTGTTTAACAAAAGGTAGTTAAGACATTGCTCGCATTGTTAGCATGTATTTGTATATACGGGCATTCGAAGTAATATTTATGAAATGTTTATTTCATGACCCCCTAAAATGCTTTAAATATATATCTTGGCACTTTATGTGTAAATAACTTTGGTGTATTTGTCAGGGGTATTTAAAATTCGAAGACAAAAATGTGGACTATTTTGTGAGAAATGATGTGTGCAATAACTACATTAAAAAATAAATACTGCAGATAAGAGTTATTTCGTGTAATTAATCAATGATGCTAATTTTATTTAGCGAATAAATTGCAAAATTAGTAAGAAAATTAAAAAATAAAATTGATTCTTTCAGAAAAAAGGGTTTGAAAACTCTTTATAGGAATAGTTTTGACGGGGTTTGAACCTTTAAAACCCACCCCTTACGTATATTCCGAACTTAGGTTTATGTTTTACATAAGGTCAAAGCATAATTTTACTTTTGTGCATTTATCCTTTTCGAATGGCTTAATACAACATTTAGAGAACTCAACGAGTCACATGCGAACTTTTAAATTATCTTTCATTCATAGGAATAATAATTTAAAAAAAAATAGTTATTCACTGGAATAAAAACAATCAGACAGTTATTTCTTATAGCAAGATTTGCTGTAAGTAAAGAAGGTCGAAATGACGTTATGTCAGACAAATAGGTTTAATATAAAGGCATACAGCTAATAAAATAAACCATACCCCCTCCCCCAATCAAACAAGCAAAACTATAAACAAGTTAAGAATTTTATCCAGCAGTAGGAATGCATTTTAGAGGAGTATAGCCGCTCTATCCCGTAACCGCAAAATCTA